>JACMIG010000806.1:0-26276 GCA_014805385.1 Levipalatum texanum
CCTAAGCACGTATAATGCCCCCCACCTTTTTACGCCGAGGATATTTATCTGATCTTTGATCTTTAGATCCCTCTCCCCAAGCATTAAAATAGTTAGATTTCTTGTACTGCAATGTAAGAATGCTTGACCTTCTAATCCCCCACTACAAGACTTCGTGTGTGATCGTTGATGTTATTGATAGGATTGTGGTACCGAAGTTTAAACCTAAAATGATAAAGTTAGGATTAACAGTATGCTTACCGTATGTCTTGGTGCACAGGATAAACATTTATTGAAACGAGTGTTTTGAACCCGTCAACCGCCACAGCTCGTTCTATCCCACTCCACACCGTGTGAATTGTTGTAGTTGAAAGGATTGAACAGAAACAAACGTGGGTCGTATAGACTATTATCGGCTATCCAAACGCGTCTAATATTCCGTTCCGTACGCGACTGTTCTCTCCATTGAAAATTAGTTTCTCTCCTGGCCGGATAGAGACCATGGAGAGAGTTTCGCACCTAGGTGCGCAATGGAGAAGAGTTTGGAACGCCGACAATAGACTTTGAATTAAGCCGAGGTGCAATACTCGAGAGGACTTTCGTTACTTGAAGAATTGTACCTCGGCGCGAAAACCACGAGGATGATCCCAGGATGGAAAGTCTTCTAAGGAGCGTACAGCGTTTACATTCAGTTGACCAACTGCCCCTCTAGAAGCAATGGCTACGCTCTCCTCCGCCTCCCTCTCAAAGGCCATGGCCACGCTACGCATCGATGACAGAGAAGTCACCGTCGCTACCGAGGTAACGCCAGTAAAAATCTATTTACAGATTTTAGCTCATTTTCCGTATATTTACTTGCCACAACTACAATTTCCCTTCAGAAGCTGGCTTCTCAATCCGATTTCTTCCGCGTGCTCTTCTTCGGCGACTTTGCCGAGAGGAACTCCGAGGTCTTCAGGATCAGTGATGACAACAGCCGTGCACTCCTCACAGCACTTCGCGTCGAGACCGACCCGCGACCGTGGCAATGGGCACCGTCCTCTGGTCAGTCGCAAGGGTTTCGATGTGATTTCATTGATTCTATAGTCTCCGATGGCTTCGACATCTACCTCATCGCCGACAAGTACTGGCTGCCGAATGCACGAAAGTGAGTGTAGGAAATGATCGCAAACACTGATTCCTACTCGCAACCGCGAAATTGGAGCAGACGTGTGGAATAATTCTCTCATTGTCAGAGCGTGCAGCGATTATCTCAGCCTCGAGCGTCCCCTCGGAGTCATGACCGAGCTCATCAAGGGAGCCGACGACTGGCAGCAGTTCGACCTAGTGGTGAGGAAAAATCGAATATCAATATCGGAAAATCAATAATCCTTTTTAGAAATCGATTCTCCGAGGATTCACCTTCGCCTCCGCCGTTGCCTCCCTCCTCTCCCTCGACCTCAGCGAGCGTTCGCGGGAGCTTGTCCGACAGCGCGCCGAGGCCTTTGGGCACAAGGTAGATCAATCAGAATCGACATATAACTCAATATGTCCCAGATCTTCCTCGGAGTGCATGGCTCTCACTGGAGCCCGAAAGAGAAGCTCATCTTCTCTCTCACACCGACAGCATTGTCGGAAGACTTCGCTCACGTCGTGTGCGGCAACATGAGCGCCGTGAACATCCGAGGGTCTGTTGATCAGTGAATAATCAGTGCACGCTTTATGGTGCAGATTTTGAGTCCAAAAGGAGGTGCATGATATACCCGAATATTTTTCTGCGCATTCAGAAAATGTTAAAAGTGGCTCCATATGTTTGTTCCTCCTCACATGCCATTTTTACTGCACGAAGGTAAATGTACGAAAACAATTGCAGATCCTGCTACAAATTCATGGGCGAATGGAACGCGAGAGCGCACGAAGGCCACACCCCGTGCCCCAATAAGGAGGTAAACAATCTAATCTCTCGCAAACTGGACTTGCGACGTTTAGTGAACGATCCCCATTGTCCGAGTATTTTTGGAGTCGGGAATTAGACACCCTCCAATATTCCAGGGCTGGTTCCTGCATAGCGACGGCGACAGCATATTCGAGATCACTCAAGACACGACGCGGACAACAGGCCACTACTTCGGGGAGCTGCTGCCAGAGGAAGGGGACACGCCAAAGGAATGCCAAGGACCCGTCGATGGATACAGCCACGCTTGTCGACGGGGATTTGCTCGTGATCTTTGATGTATTTTCCGCACCCATGAGAATTTGGTAGTCTCGTTGTCTTATTTAATTCTTTTTATCCAATATAACTTTCCCCACGAACGAGACTCGTTGATTGTTAGGAATATCAACTCATTTGGCTTTAACGTTATCGTCTTTCTAAAAAATGATAACAATTAAGAATATCAGCTCGTTTGTCTAATGCATCGCATCGTTGCCCAGGATGAATATTGATTGAATCGAGTGACGTTCTTTAGAAATCCTCTGCTGCTTCAAAGCGCGCCTTGCCATCGCATCACCGTCAGATCGTTCCAAGTCGTAAAACACCCAGCGAATAGTCCAAATCGAAAAGATTGAACAAAACGAATTGTACCTTGGCGTGAAGTCGGCATAGCAGGGAATTTCTTATCAAACAAATTGAACCGGAATTCGATTTATCAACTACCCAGCTCGATCGATGACAACGCTTGCATCTGCCTCCATTCCTAATACTACGGCCAGACTCAGCATCGATGGCGAGAAAATCGCCGTAAATACAGAGGTAATTGATGAAGTGAACGTCACCTACAGTAAGTATCCTTCATACGACGACGTATACTAAACCTTCCGAATTACCCTTCAGAAGTTGGCATCACAATCGGACTATTTCCGAGCGCTCTTCTTCGGTGACTTTGTCGAGAAGGCCTCCGAGAGCTTCACGATGAACGGCGAGAACAGTCACTCTCTCAAGACTGCACTCAGAGTCGAAACGGATCTGCCGAACTGGGATCCGCCATCCGGACAGTCAATCGCAGAATATGTTTCCAGAAAGACCATTGTTATACAGCAAATTAACTGGAAGTTATTGACCGGAAGGATGGTCTAAGAGCCGGAAAATTAGTGGCATGATGGAAGTAGTACGAAAACTTATTTCCATCTTCAGTCAGCGACGGGTTCGACATTCTCATCATCGCGGACAAGTACTTGCTGTCGAAAACACGGCGGTGAGCGATGGATAGGTTTTCAAGCGCTCGAACCCGTCCGATATATAGTCCGAATCTACACAGATTTAATAACAGTGTCATCGGAGCCCGAGATTTGAAAATTGGGCGATCTACTCGATCTATTTTCTTTCGCGTACATAATTCGATAAGAGGCGCATTGAGAATCAGAAATTAATCAGCTAATATATCAGGGAGTGCATTTCCTACCTCAGCCTCGAGCGTCCCCTCGAAATGATGGCTGAGCTCATCAAGGGAGCCGATGACTGGTTGCTCTTCGATCTCGTGGTGAGGAATTGGAGAAAAGATTGTATCAATCAATAACTTCAGATGAATGATCATTTTCCAGGAATCGATCCTCGGAAGGTTTGCCAAGGCCTCTGTCGTTGTAACTCTTCTCTCCCTCGAGCTCAGTGAGCACTCGCTGACCCTCGTCCGAAAGCGCATCGAGAACCTTCGACACAAGGAATATAGATCAAAATCTATATCACATGAATAGATATCTACAGATCTACCTCGGGGTGCATGCCATTCATCCGGGCTCCCGCGATGAGAGCCTTATCTTCGTCCTTACTCCGACAACACTTTCAGATGACTTTGCGCGTGTTGTGTGCGGCAATAAGACTGTCTTGAACATCCGAGGGTTAGGTCACTCCAGGTCATTTAATACCTAGTAATTACTTACTATTACGTATTAATAATTAATAGTATAATATTGCAGAGCTTGCTACACGTTCGTGGGCGAGTGGGACACGAGTGTATACAAAGGACACACCCCCTGCATGAAGGACGAGGTTTCCACGCTTTCTGAATTCGTAGTTGGGTACAACAAGCGACCGAAACCGCTTGTGGAGAAAGAAATGAAACACGATGAACTAGATGGTCGTGCTCGAGATGACAGGAGTCAAGAATAAGTCAACTGTGAGAACACGTCAGGGTTGGTTCCTGCAATGTGGCGGCGACTACACCTTCGTGATCACTCGGGATACGACGCTGACAAGGGGCCACTACCTCGGGGAACTACTGCCAGAGGAGGGAGACTCGCCCGCCGAGTGTGAAGGGCGCGTGTGGGGGCCAAGCAATCCCCGATGCGACCACAGCCAGTGGTATCGACGTGGTTTTGCAGCTGATCTTTGATCATAAGAATATCCCCATATTTTGGATTTCTCGTTATGCTCTGTACTTTTCCTACTCATGGTAAATCCAACCATTTTGACTTCCTCATAATGTCTTTTTGCCCATGAATAGAACAATTACCGATTAAACTCCCTCACCTCCACAGTGCGTATCGTCCCCCTTCCACAGTCATCACCGTCTGCATCTCCGGTAGATCTAGTGCGTGGCGAGCGTGCAGGCGCACCTGGGGGGACATCGATAATCATAATTGATCGATAGCAGCCCCTCCCCCAATCGAAATCAGCCTCACAACGTCTTCGTCCTCCTCCTGTAGGCGGCCATCGAGGAAATCGAAGAAGCCCACGAGGCGCGCCTTCGACATCGAGGAGAAGGCGGCTGAAATTATTATGCACGTTGAAAAATAGTGGATCCTCAAATACAGCTCCACATTTTAGGGCAAACTCATGTTTCCTAAAAAAATAATTTTTTCCGGTTGAAACCCTCCTCTACCCAAATTGCACCCCTCCCCTAACCGCCCACTATTGCCTGAAATCTGAGCAACATTATCCGCATATTCTCCCGACTCACAACACGGATTGTCCTTGTTGAGCTCCTTGGCGCGCTCCCAGACCTAGAAAGTGGATAAATTATTTGATGACAATTATTGATTAGCGGTTTACCTCATAGATGTAATCGGGCTGAGGAAGGAAGGGCGGACGCGTTGGGCGTGGCTAAAACAACATAGTTCGGTCATTATGAGTGAGGCAGAATATTCTATTCTCCTGTTACATTATCCATCTTCGCATCGTCTCCTTTTCCCCTCTTGGCCTTCGTGGGAGACTGCGAAGCCCTGCGCTTCTTCGTCTCCTCTTCCTTCTTCTGCTTCTCCTTCAGGGGCTGTGATTACGGTAGCAGGAATTGGCAAGACGCCAAATCGTACCTTGGCAAGAGGGCCGGGCGGAATTTCCTCTTCGTCCCAGCTATCGACTGCATCGGCTGCTCCCTTCGATACCTGGACGGAATATCCAAGAATTTGAGCAAACAGAAATCGCCATATCAGGATTCTTTTCAAGGTTCTGTTTGATCCAAAATGGGAGCAGTAATACGAGAATACTACTAAATAATAACAATAAGCTTTGCGAACAGTTCACGATCTGATCAGTAGGGTAATGTTATCGGATGGGAACAGTACCTTGGCTAGTGGGCCAGGCGGAATTTCCTCTTCGTCCCAGCTATCGACTGCACTAGCAGCCTCGTTACGCTATTTCCGGCTATGAAAACAGGCAAAACAAAAAAGAGAAGGCAGTAGGAAAACCGATTTCCTTATAGTTAAAATGCGTACCTTATTGTTAGCCAATGGGCCGGGTGGCACCTCCTCTTCGTCCCAGCTGTCGACTTCGTTGGCGGCTGGAGCTGGAGCTGGAGGGGGAGGCTGCACCTTCTTGGCCGGCGACTTCCGAGGGGGAGGAGGAGGTTTCTTGGCCGGTGACTTCTTCTTTGTTCCTCCCTGTCCCCGTCCTTTGGCCAACTGACGGGAGTTCTGCAACAATACAATTATTATGTATACCCGGACCCGGAGGTCAGTGATGGTCCAATCTAAAAGATCCCTCCAACTCACGAAATCCTCAATGTCCTTCTGCAGTGCATCTTCCTCATCGGATTCCGTGGCCATAGCCGCTTGCTCGGCTGCCTGCAACACGTATCTAATGTTGAACGCTCCCTCCTAGCAGCAGAACACTGAGAACTTTTGCCTATGCACGTTTTAACAAGGATCATCACAACGCAATTCATTATCGCTAATCTCGCTGTGAGCTCAAAACAAACGAAACGAAAAATACATCCCCCGTGGTACCTTTGCAAGCCTCTCGGGATGGAACTGTGCAATGTGATCGGTGTTCTTACGGTAGCATCGATCACCGAATGAGCACTTCGCAGGATCGGGCATATAAGTGTCTATAAATGCACCTTACAATTGGGCATGGAAAACACCGTATTCGGTAGTCAAGCTCAGCCGCATGTACCGTACTTTTTGAATACAGTACTGTGGCGACATTGGTTACGGTAGTTATCGGGGTCTCGCGACCGAGTTTATGATCGAAACATATTGAGTTGATAGATGCTTTATTCCGTACATACATGCAAACAAATTTCAGTAACAATCATCTAGAAGAAAACAGTCCTAAACACAACATAACTATTTTAATTCATACTCTCTACCTATTTAATCTCTTTGTGTCGTAGGGGGCGGGGCAGGCTTGGTCTGCGTCATCTTCATGCCCTCGGCACTCGGTCGATTGTTCGGGTCGAAGGGAGACGGCAGCACGAGGTTGTTCTTCGCCTAGGAAAAGGGGTATTATCGAATGGTCCGACAAACAAAGGGAAGGAATATCGATTGATCCAACGAATAAATCGATACCTCGAAGAAGGTGTAGGACAGAAGGATGGAATCGAGGTACTCGAGAGCGGGATCATTCGCGTAGTCGGGATCAATGTAGAAGAAGACGGGAAGATCGACCTGGAACGCACATAAATCAAGAATAAAAACTTGACGAACCTGCTCTCCAGGATTCAGGATTTGTTCCTCGAAGCAGAAGCACTGGATTTTATTGAAGTAATATGCAGCCTGGAATGATAGTCGATCATCGATTTTTTTCCTAACTTCCTAGCGAACCTGGAAAGGCGTCAGGTTGTACGACGAAATGCCGACGATGGGCTTATCAGTCGGATTTCGGGCGGTATAAAAAGCGAGCGCCGTCTCTCCTGGGTGCACGTAAATCTGCAAGACAATGCGTTACTTCCCATTTCGGCAAAATAAATTAACGTAAAAATGTTGTATGGCCGAGAACCCATTGGATTCTAATACTCGCCCGAAAATAATAACAGCTTTCTCATCAACTCGCTTTTCAAGGCTCCTGTTACTCTGGTCCATGATCCGGGATTTAAAGTACAAGAGAGCGCAGTCCGTCAATTATATTTTCGGATATGAGAATTAGGTGATCCCCTTGGTTCTCGATAATGTCAAGATTGAATATTTGTAAGTAAAGATACATGCCCCTCACCTCGTGCTGTTGTGGTCGGAATTCCCAGCGCATGCTCGAAGGGACGTCCGAGTTGAATTGGACCCTGACATGCTTTATGACGACGATGTTGAATAGCGAAGGAAACCTGATCAATCTATCCGAAACCTTCTCCATGTTGGCGATGCGCTCGAAATTCTTGGCAATCTGGAAAAATTACTATGTATTATCTTCCTTCATCACTGAATCAGTGGCACGGATAAACCAGAAGTTACAGTGGTGGTATGTGGTATGGTAAACGTCGTACCGTGAAATTTACGCTAATTAACTGCTGTTTGTATAATGGACGGCTTCCTCAGCAACCATAAAATACCTGGGTGAGTCCTCCGAAGCTCGTCGACTCGCAGAATATCCTATACGCCGGAATGGCTGCGAATGTAACGCCGATTGCCACTACGCCGATACTGGAAAGATCCGATTGATTACATAATCTACTGTGATTTCCATGTGATGAAGGTTACTACAGCAGTGATGTATCTCATGAAACTCGAAATGTAAGCTTACCTCAAGACGTAAAACATGGTGTCGTGCGTTTCGCGCCGCCGATCCTTGCCGCCCTTTCCGGAAGACTGAAAAAAATCCGAATTAAAAAAGTTTTCCTAGAGCAAAATATATGGGACTCACGAGGTTGAAAAAGCGGAGCTGGAGCTGTGGCCGGCATGGTCTGTAAGGAGAGCATTACGCGATTGGTCACATGCAGAAGTGAAACAAGGAACAACGCGTCAAGCCCTCGGTTAGCGTCGGAATTCAAATGATTTTACCGTCTGCTGTCTCTCATTCTCCCTGCTCTCTCACCTGATCTGCAGTCGTGCAGCTCCTCTCAGCAGGGCTCCCGCGCACGACGAGGTCGATGGGCCGAGGAGCCGGGCCACCGCCAGCATTGTCGATGGGAGAGAGAGGAAAGGAGGAGGGCCAACGGCCTTACCCTTTCGAACCCTGAACTTCCGTGTAATCAGTCGGAATAAAACAGTGGCACGATCCATCCGATATTATAGCCACTGAAACAAGGTACGAGTTTCGCACCTCGTTACTGTATTTATAACAGCGGATGGCTCATGCCGCTTCCACGTGGGCAATTGCGCGGAAAAAGCTGCCCTTCACCAACTCGTGCATTACGACATCGAAGGGAGGGCAAGCCCATCGCTATGTGTACAAGCATACCGAAAGCTAGAGCGCTTCATTCAAACGGGCAAAAGTTGAGATACTCTGCATTTGATCTATCCAGGGATCAACGAAAACCAACTCGGATTGTACAAAACGTAAAGTATGTGACAAGGGCGATGAGATCAGGTCTGATGAAAGCTGCTGAAAGTAGTAGCGATATCACATTAATATTAATAATGAATGTGTGAGAAATCACATTAATATTAATAATGAAAGTGTGAGAACAACGTAATAATAATAAAATAAATATCTCAAAACCTAGGGACAGGGTCATCGGGGACTTCGTCATCTTGTATGGCTGGTGCCGGGCGAGCGGGGGCGGCTGGGCCCGCTCCCTGTGCTGGGGCAATCGGGGCAGGAGCAGGGGCAGCATCAACTTCGTGCACAGGGATCTGCTCCATTCCTTGCATCTTCCGCCGTTCCTCCTCCTCTGCTGCGGCAATTTCGTCGAGCAACGAATCCACAGGGTCAGCCTTCGGTTTCTTCACCTTTAAAAATATGAATTTATTTTTCAATTTAGTTGACGAAAGAACAAGAAAAGATATTGGAACCTTGCGCTTATCCTCCGGACAGAACGGATTCTGCTTGTCGTAGAACGTCTTGAGAAGGGAGACGGAACGCTCGGCTTCGATTCCGGCGATGACCTGCACAGATCGATCTCCATCAATGTTATTTGGCCTAGTATGCAATATTTCGCGTAGTAGACATCCACCGTTCTACGATATAAAGGCAGTATCGTTGTTGGGTTGGTAACGTACATCCCTACTGTGTTTATTTCTAACAATACCGGAACAATGATTCCTCCGACAATACCTCGATGACAGCGGGGTTTTCCCTGTACTTCTCCGCACTTCCCACACTGCGCATGCCTCCGAATCGTTCGTTATCCGCACCGTAGACTATTCTGTAACAGAATAAACAGATAACAAAAAGATCCTACTTTTTAATCCCCAGTTGGTAGAGAGCCGAGGCACACATGATACACGGCTCCAACGTCACGTAGAGCGTTGTCGATTTCAAGATCTGAAAAGATTCATTAGCGAAAGAAATAAATCAACTTATTGCACAGTAATTATTAGGTGGTCACATAAGTCTTGAACCATTTGCATTTGAATTTCTCGTTGTGGCGACAGCTGATTTGAAGGCCCATGCATTTGCTGTCGTGAAAGGAATTATCGTTTACAGATACTGCCTTGGCGGTTCGTTGGTAGCATCATTCCTGTGCACATGAGTGAGCTCGGACCAAAATCTTTCAAATGCCATGATTTCTATTATTTTTCTGTTCAGTGCATCCGGTTTCAATTTTTCAGTAAGGTTATAAAAAATGTTTGGCTGCATCAAGCAT
This sequence comes from Levipalatum texanum, assembly GCA_014805385.1. Classification (NCBI taxonomy): domain Eukaryota; kingdom Metazoa; phylum Nematoda; class Chromadorea; order Rhabditida; family Diplogasteridae; genus Levipalatum; species Levipalatum texanum. Next base: position 9,852 of record JACMIG010000806.1, read on the forward strand.
GGTGTTTAGGAGTGACAATCTTTCAAATTAAAAAAAATTTCGCGAATGCAGGAAAATAACCATAGTCTAATGGCTCAGGGGGGATGTGTGGCATATGTTAACCCGTCCCAACCTCAAGTACATGAGCCTTGAAATCATCAGTACCCAAACACATAAAATTCGAAAGTCGATGGTGGAAGACTTGTGTTACAACCTAATATTATAATAGCTTACCTCGAGGAGCTCAGCACTGCCCCTCTCCGTTTCCATCCTTTCCAATGCGACCATCTCAGCATGCCGCGTCGGATCGTGCGAAGCATTCACCTATAGCAAAATTCATTTCAAATCATAATCTGTAAGCTCACGTCATTCATGCCGTGTCCGATAACAGCCCCCTCGTAGACGAATACGCATCCAACGGGCACCTGACGAGAAGAGGGAGCTCGACATTCCTTCCCGCCAGTGATACCTCGTCATTCTTCAGTGCAGTCTCTGCATGGGCAAAGGCCTGTTCCATGAAGGGAGCCTCGTGAGGGGTGATGGCACCGACGGCAGCCATCAGAGATGCCTCTATGTATGGACTGATTGATGCCAATGAAATTACAACAGCATGCTTGAATTCATGCACAAGATAACCAAGGCGAGAAATGCCAACTCTTTCAAGATGAATGGCATTAAAATCATAATTTTTATTGCGACATGTATGTACAAAGCGGACTGAAGAGTAGCACCTCGATTAAACTTGATACCGAATCGAACACGTGAAAACTTGCGAATTTAACTAAATAGTGAACCGCAAACCTGGCGGATTATAGCCTGTTAGACAAGTGTAGGAATCGACACACATTAAGAAATGTGTGCAACTATCATGAACATCGAAAGCAATGTCATAGTTGCGGATTGAAACGGTTTCACTGGCTGATGGGAATTATTCCGATGGGAAAAGAGCGAAAATGAGGCAGACAACCATTTACGCTAGGACGGCGTCTCCTAACGACTGTCGGGAGGATTCGTCATCGATGGCTGGCGTGGAAGGGGTCTCGGATGACATCTCCCCCGTTTCACTTTTAGCTATCATCAATGACGGCTTCGCCTCGAGCTTGGCTGCTATAGCGGCAAGATGCTGAAAACATAATTATCAGTAAACAATTGCTCTATGGAACCCTACCCGTTCTTGTGCTTCCTTCCTGGATTGCTTGGCGAGGTTGATGACACCCGTGAGGATCATTGAGAACTCGCCCATTAGCTGTCGTTCCATGTACTCATCCGAAACTTCCTCTTGATGCGTCTCCTGAATTATATCGTTCTCGTTTCGCGCTGGATTATCCCAAAATTTACATGGATATGGTATACTGATAAAAAAAACTCACTAGATCGTCCGCTGTCGTCATGAGGCAAAGAGTTGAAGCCTCGATCACGTCATCCGTTAGGTAGAACCAAGGCATTCTGCAACGATCGTAGTTTGTTGAATTGAATGAATAAAGCCAAATAAGATGCAGGAGCAAGTTTTAAACAAATGCTCACGTCTTCGGATCGGCTTTTTCGTCGCTTTCCCCATCGCTTTCATCATCAGAATACGGAGGATGTTCCTGAAGTTAAGGAGAGTAAAAATTAAAAAAAATCTTTAAAAAAAACGACGACATCCCGGGCCCCGCTCAGCGAGACGTGGAATATCAGCGATCTGACCAGGGAGCTCTTGCAATGAGTGAGCATTTTCACTTGGTCAGACGCAATGAATACTGTCATACGTGGGAATCCGTCATGGAGGCTACCGTAGCAAGGGAGAGCAGAGCCGTGGGTCCCATGCGCTCGCGGAACTTCGAAGCTCGATCCGACTACAGAATATATTTGCTTCTTTCATTGACATTCCGATGATATCGTAATTTAGATCGAAAGTACCTCGGTGTTTTTGCAGCCGCAACATTTGCACCGTTCCGTACACGCGACTTTAGCCTGCATTCATTTTTTCATTGAGAATGAAATATTGCTGATACGTTGCTTCACAACAAAGGGTCGTAAAATGATTCACCTCGTAACACTCGCAGTAATTCTTCAGGCAGTTGCTCTTCTTGCAATGGCATCCTTTCATGTGCAGGCGCTCGATGTCCGACTTGCCTTTGGCGCCTCCGGAGACTGCGAAAATTCAAAGATCACCAGAAAGGATCTGGTGCGGAAACAAAATAGAAAGCCTATCCATGAACCATAATTCTGTGCTTGTAAAATTAACTCACCGATCTTCGGCTTGAAGGCATTGGGATTGCGCTCGAGGGACGATCTAATGGCCTTGCTCCTTTCCGACTCGAACGTCAGATTGTTGTGGCAATCTTTGCAGTTGCAGTCTTTGCAAAACTCTCCTGAAGTATGAAAATATTTATTCTCCGGCTAATACACAATTGTTGGATGCGAGAATTTTTCCAGGTAACGGAAAACAATCAAACCATTGGCGAAGCATTCGCAGTATAGTTTCAGACACTGCGACTTTGTGCAGTTGCAGGGCTTTCGATTTCCGGTCATTATTTTTCTAAAATATTTCAATGTCTATTGTCAAGCCAGTCAATAACCTTTGAAGCCTTTTCGGCTTGACGATCTGCGCAGACAGGGTGGGAGGAAACTGGTTGTAAGTTCCCCCAGCAGTAGATCGGAAAGGAATGGCGGCGTAGGAGTTTCGAACCATTCCTAAACAATTGGATATTCAGCTAATAGTAAATATATCAAAGATAATTCACTAAAAAAAATTAAAACCGCAATAACCCATAGTACTTCCACCAGGGATGTTATCGGGGTCGGACTTTATCTGCTTTACCACGGGCTTCAACTGTACGCCGTGATCGTTCTTGTCCACTCGATATGCCTTTAAAACGGAAATGAGCAAGTGACATACTATACAAGCCTATAATGTAAAACCGACTTGATTGTTCTTGATGTGGTAGACTTGAGCCTGGACGGGCGTTCCGTCGGGCCGTCGTGCGACTGCCTGCCGCTGAAGCTGGGGAGGTGGCTGAAGAAATACTTCAATTATAAAACAGATTCCCAATTCAATTCAAAATAAGAATAATCAACCAACCCGTTGTTGCAAACTGCGTTGAGCAAGATTCTGATGCTCAACAGGTGCACGGACGTATTCGCCGGCTGAAGATGCAGTGGCTTTGAGTATTCATAAAAAGTCTCACTCTCCAGCTGAATGTACTCGCCGGGCTCAAGTTCATCAACGACGTCAATGGCTTCGGCTTCGTCATAGTATGCCGTCTCCTCATCGTAGTACGGCTGAAAGGCGAATATGAAAACCGTGGTCGAATAAATCATGAAAGAAGCGCAAATTAGCGTTGTTCAGAAATTCAACGCTAACAAGTTTTAAATGGTTCAATTACAGATTTTCTCTTGGGGTAGGATTGTGTATTTGAATGAGCAATTCAAATAGGATGAAAGGGCGCGAACCTCGCCCTCTTCCACTACTTCCTCCACAACGACTTGCTCGTCCTCTCCCATGTCTTCGGTCACGTCCATTGCTTGAGCTGCTTATACTTGCCTTGCTACAAGGTTCCATACTTCATAAATGTCTACAGTGTAGACAAACTCTAAAGCGATCGAAAAAATCAAAGTTGAACCGCGCGCGCTGCTTGAACTGCCGCGTGCGCGAGACATACGCGTGCAGGTCATTTACTGTTTTTAAAAAATCTTAACTCACTACGGTAAATTTGAGCATTTTGCTTTAAAATGCCTTTTTAAGAAATATTTTTACCGCATTATAAGTTAAATATTTTTTATTCAGCAATCAAGACCTCCGCACATGTAAAACACACTCGGACTGCAATAACGCACTGAATAATTTAAAAATTCGTTTCCCGCATTTTTCGTTACTGTGAACATCGACCTATCAGTATGTCCGATACTCAGTGAAGTTTCGTGCGCTATGTTTTCGGCAAGAACCTCATTCTGCAGGTCATCCTCCATTTCGGTTGGTAGACTATAAAACAGCCATGCCTCCCAAGTTCGACCCCACGGAGATCAAGATCGGTACGCAATTTCAACATAATTATGTATTCTGGATGCTGTTTTTGTTTTCGTAAAAATGCTATGTACTGCTTTCAGTGTACCTCAAATGCGTCGGAGGTGAAGTTGGAGCCACCTCGGCTCTTGCCCCCAAGGTCGGACCCCTCGGTCTGGTGAGTATTCCATTCTATTACTATTTTTTGCATTGATGATATTGCTCTGAAGTTCGTACTCGTGTATGATGAAATTGTTTTCAGTCTCCCAAGAAGATCGGAGATGACATCGCCAAGGCTACCAGTGATTGGAAGGGCCTGAAGGTCACCTGCAAGCTTACGATCCAGAATCGTATTGCCAAGATCGACGTTGTTCCCTCCGCCGCTTCCCTCATCATCAAGGAGCTCAAGGAGCCGCCGCGTGACCGCAAGAAGGTCAAGAACGGTACGGGAGTCTTCGGCAGCGTGAAGTAGCGTAAGGGTCGAGACCCGATGGTTCTCATCCCTTCAGTTTCTTGTCTTGGTGTTCCGACCCCAGATAAGAACTGGTAACAAGCGCAAACTTCGCACACCGCGGTAAGCCTTGATGATTGCTCTAAGTAGTCATGAAGCTCGTTCTGGTTAATGGTGGAGTGCGCGCGGTATATTTCTTAACATAGTTTTGGGTATAACGAGCAGCTTTTCAAGTAACGTTGAGATAGAATTGGGATTTGAGGGTCACATGTATAGTTAACAGGCATAATTTTGTATTTCCAGTCAAGCACAACGGCAACATCTCATACGACGCCCTTCTCAAGATTGCCCGCACCATGAGGCCCAGGTCCATGGCCAGGAAGCTTGAGGGAACCGTTCTCGAGATCCTCGGTGAGACTCTTTTCCACCTAGCTTGGCCATGAAATATAGATTTGGAAACTTTGCATTTATGTTGACTTTCCAGGTACCGCGCAGTCTGTTGGATGCACCGTCGATGGCATGCACCCCCACGACCTCGTGGACAAGATCAAGGGAGGAGAAATCGAGATCCCCCAGGAGTGAACCACTCGTCCTTCTTGTTATTGTTATCTGATACGGATAAATTTGTTCGTTATCTGATCGAAACTTGTGTATGCACAGTCAACACATGAATATGGGTATTACTTCAGCAGCAGTAACTGATACACACATACATTAAATTATACTACACTTGTCAAGGTATATCGCAATCCCGTGATAACGTTCTTCATTAGGGTTGGTTTTCATGCATATCGAATCCTTTGTTCGGAAGATTGGGGAGGTCCGGGCATCCCGACGTCGACTCATTTCCATTTAGGTTCGTCACGGAACACCCGAGTGCTATTGAACGCATGTTGCTTGCACCAAACAATTTTATCCACAGCGAAAACTGATATTCAACTTTCGAGGAGTCTAAAATATTGAATACGTAACCGGAGGAACGAAATGGGAATGGACACATGAAAGGGAATGAACCCCTCGAACGAATCGAACACCTATGGGATAACAAGACGAAATTAACATTGACTAACAAGAAAATTAACAAGAAATTAATATTCGAAATTGAATAACATATTAGCATGGCAAGGCAATTGCATTTACGATAATCGAATAGGTATGTCTAACTGTTGAGTAAGCTCTTCGAGAGAATAACTGGTTTGGACCAAGTTAGTGAGTTCTGTTAGAAAGAGCATATTGTCATACATCCGAACATAACAGAATGGTTTCAGGGGTAAGTGAACAAGAGTACATAACATGAACACAGGAATGGAAGTGGCTTCTGGTTTCAAGTAATCGACAAGATTATATCTCACATAGAAGCACTAGGTGTGCGCTGAATTTTGCAAGGGATGATGGCATAGAAGGTGGGAACCTTGCAATCAAAGGAGGGGAAATGGGACAGACTTTACAGGCGATAAGTTGAAATGCGCGTGCTCATTCCTGCTTCGATCAGCATGTCGATGATTTTCTTGCCCGACGAGTATCTGAAAAAGCTTTTTCGTACATCCTCATAAAGCGGTAGTCAAAATAAAAACGGCAGCAGCGAAAAGATGTCCTCATACTTCTGGAGCTTGGAGGTATTCCTTGAGATCCTCTCCTGCAGTCGCATCAGCCAGTGGTAGCGGTGAGCTGCGTTCAGGCCGCTCTTGTCACTCGTGCACAGCTGAAAGGTTGAGGATATCCGCCAAAATTCCAAATTGGAAATAGTTAATCAAATTGATGTGGAAGTGAATAAATCAATAATCCATGCGCTACCAACCTTGAGCATGCGCTGGATGACGTAGTTCCCGTATTGATGGAAGAGCAGTATGTCGAGCGCGTCCTTCTTCGTCTCGCTGAATATTAGAATTAATGTAAATTTATTAGGAGTGAGCAAATACAAATTATAGAGAATCTTACGGATGCGGAACGTATCCGTCGAATATCTCGTCCATCATCTCGCGGAGAAGATGCGGAGACGCGTAGTTCATAGCCTTCTCCACAACGTGAGAGGCGAATTTCTCCTGCGACAGCGACAGCAGCTTCCCCCTTGAAATTAACTGAATGAGGGCGAAATCCAGAGAGTTTTGCGCAAAAATACTCGAAAACCAACATGAGGCAGCGCTCGATGATCTGGTCTCTGAATTCAGCGAGAGCGGGAGTCGTGATGACGTGCTGGACGACGTAGTTGGCGAACTCGTTCGACGAGAGACGCTCGCAGTTGGAAAGGAGGATTTCCATCGTCTCTTGCAGAAGGGCCTCGCGAGGAAAGCGAGAAACGTCCTGAAGCGTTAAACAAGTAATCGGGTGAGCAAAAAAATTCTAGGATCGAAAAACGTACAACTCCCGAATCGAGCATCTGGCGAACGGTGCAGTGGTTGTCGCGGACTTTGGGCGTGTGTCCATTGGCGAGTAGCTCAATCGCCAGTTGTATGACGCGGCAGCCATACTTGTTCTCCACCACCTGAAGTGCATTCCATAGGACTGTGCTGGGACTTTTTTTAGAGTTCTGCAGTCACAAAGTGACATGAGCACAGAGTGTTATGAAGAAGTTAAACAGCTTGACACATTTTGTTCAAGGAAATCTATATAAGTTTCGCTTTTCCAAGAAAGCAAACACGAAAGAAACGCCGAGTCATCTCCCTTTCTGCAAAAACAACGACAAACATGATGAAAACTAACGCAGAAGAAGTTCTCCTCGCTCATGAGATTGACGACGATGAAGGCCCATTGCGGAAGCTCGAATGACGTCAGAATCTGAAATTAATGACAGTAAAAAGATTTATCCGAATACAACCTTCTGAATGACGTGGTTTGCATTCTGATCCACGGTCAGGGCAGTCAGATCGGCGTAGTGCAACTCCTTGATGAGCAGCGCCTTTTGATCATCCGCGAGGATCTATAAAACATAAAAATAGTGAACCTCACAAATATATATTATTAGCACTAGTCTGAATCATTTTTTTCGATGTAAGTGCCAACTCCCACCTCGAATGCTTTCTGGATGACGCGGCAGGAGTAGCGGTTGAGGCAGAGCGAGAACATATTGTTGTGAATCTTGGACGTGATCCAGTCCTGCTCGGCAGGGGTGCTCTTCTCCAGCATCTTTTGAACAAAGAAGTTGGCAAACACATCCTTGGCCAGTTCCTGAACATGAAATATAAAAATAGAAAACAGGAAAATAATGAACCTCGAAGAAGTAGTCCTTGGCATCAATGATCTTAAAAAGCTTGGACCGGAGCGGCGTTTCTTTTTCAGGGTAGTTCTCCTGCATGAAACTGAAAAGCGGCGATATAGGAGTACAACAAGGATGATTGCATACTGGCATCCGGTCTTGTCCTTAACGAACATCTCGAAGATGTCGCCGTCGATGATCTGCTGGAAGGTGACAGCGATGGCACCCGATGGATCGAGGGCGCACGATGGAAGGGCACAGCGCGTGTGGCCACGGGCGCTGCAATAATCACTGCATAAATGACCGATACCTATAGGTCTTATTCATTGTAAACCCCACCCCCCGCCGAAAGCATTCAAAATTGACGGAAAAACCCCCACCTCCGAAACAAAAAAATGCCCCGCTGAAAGCGGAGGACATGCTACAACAAAGCGCAGAAATTTATTCATTATACCAACTCCTTTAGGCACTACTAAATGTGCAACGGGTGCAAAAAATGTTCTTCCAATGAAGAGATGACGTAAAGTAAGAGGCGCAGTTTGAAAGAGAAGCATATTCTGGGCCTAGCGCTTTAGATTATCATTCCCAACATTGTATTTTACCCCAGTTAGTAAGCTCCAAAATACTGGAAAGGATAAGTGTACCCTGGAATGTTCTCAAAGGACTGCATGGAGTCGTTGAGGGAATCGTCGGAGACGCCGCCACGGAAGCGTGCCGGCATAGCGGCGATGTGAAGCGCAGGGTTTCCGAGCTTCATAGGAGACATAGAGGTCTGGGAAATCTGAAAAGAAAGCATACAGTTTTGTGCGACTAGAAGAGAGATAGAGGAGCACGTCTATCTGCTTGGAATAGGGTGCGACATTTTAAGCGACTAGAAGATAGGAAGCGGAGCATGTCTATCTGCTTGGGCATACGGTGCGAAGAAGATTGTCCACGCGAAGGATGCAAGCGGGAGTATCCTATTGGATATGATAGACAATACAGTAGCACCAACTGCGAAACATCAAAGTACGTGTCTATGAACTAGTTAGTATTACATGATACTATCTCTTACCGGAAAGAGAAGAACATTCACAGCTAAAAAAGCACACGTACCGAAGTGCTGACGCTGGTCCTCGGTGTGGGTAGGAGACGACCGCTGAAGCTGGAGGTGCTCCCAGCACGTCGCTGATCGCGGATCGAATAATCACCAGGAGGAAGACGGAAGGACTGCAATTGCGGTCAAGAGCCCTGGTATTTTCCCCCCAATGTCTTACCTTCCGATAAGTCGGAGGAGGAGAATTCTCATCCTGAAATACTGCCGAGTGACCGGAAGGCGAGTACACAGTGTAGCCTCGGTCTGAAATTATTTATTTAAAAACAATTTTTATGTTTATTTTGAATTTCGCATGAAATTAGCCTAAGCCTACATGTGTTCGAACATACCTGAGTGTGATCGATCAAACTGCGGCGGAGGCTGCAAGAACAGTGGTGGCGATCCGAACTCGGCTAAAAGGCGGAATAGTCGGCAGCCAAAATGAAGTATACTTGCATTCTGCGTGTAACTGTATGTCAGCAGCAATAATACAATATAAGAATCCATGTGAACAGACTCTGGACTTACATTCGCCTAGCGCGAACTCAGGCGGGTTGTGAAGGGCAGGAATGGAGGTGAAGGGGACGTGAGCCCAGCCTTTTCGATCGTATCCAATGGCCGAACGCGGTATATCAAGCGCCATATTTTTACTGCAAAAAAGTGTGTTGATACAAAGGGAATAAAAGAAAACTAGCGATAGTAAAAAAACGGCTATCATAGAATTAACGATATTATCAGAACGAATTGCTAGGTTACACCCAGCTTTTCAGCTGAGTCATACGTCTCGGGCGATTTTTTTAAAAAGAGCAACTGGTTTAGGCAACTAAACGGTTTGGCCCAACAGAGAAAAAGCGAAGTAAAAATCCAATCGATAAAAAAATGCGCGAAATTAGAAAACGACGCTCAAGGTTCTTACTATGTTTAGCGATTCAAAAAAGTAGCCGACTATTCAACGGATAAGATCGCGTGTCAGATTGCAGTTTATACCAGCGCGCTTATTTTTTTCCAATATTTTCATCATTTGTTGATAATAGACGCGTCAAAAACCAAATCAAAGTTACACGCTTTCCACGCTATCGCAGAATTCTTTTCAAATTCTATGGAGCTTAAATCCCGCCATCAATTCCTCATTGCTAATAAGGAATCTATGTATGATTTTTTCTTTTTTTTCGGTTCAAATCTATTATTAAGTAGCATGCATAATTACAGCCTCTGATTCATGTTCTCCGCGAAGATACAAAGAGAACTCTACGCTAACGGGAGCAGGTAGAGGCGCGAAAGAAGAAAGATAGAGGGGCATTGGACAATACTGTTCGAGTGGCATACTGTAGAACTTTCGTTTGATCTTCATTTGAAAGATTACAAGGAAAACCATTGTTTATCGATTGGGAGAAAGTCTTAAAAAGGCTCATTGATCACTGCTGTGTCAGCGGTGCGATGCCGGAGTCCTGTAGGTCGTGAAATGGGTCTCGAAAGGAATTGTATTACCTTTCCGAATACAAGCTTCTCCAGCGCAACCAGCTCAGCCTTGACTGAATCGGGTGCGGAGGTGTAGATGGCCTTGACCTTGGCGACGAGGTTCTTCGCGGGGGCGTTATCATCGGCACGCGCATTTATCAGTTTGCGAGCGACTCCTTCGGCGGCGGGCGACAGCTTCTTCGCAGCTTTGTCTAGCTAAACGGTAAAGTCATATTAATGCAACGTGCAATAATCAAACAACAACGAATAAATACCTTATTCCTGATCCTGCTCTCGTAGATTGGGATAAATAGGATGAATTTCTCGGCAGCAGCTTTCAATGCTGGTCTCGTCATCTTGGAGACGTAGCCTTTGAAGGCGGCATCCTTCTGGGTCCTCGACAATTCGACATTGTTCCCTATGTCGGTGAAAAAGTGCTGCGTATCGTTGTCGAGTTTTGCGAGCTTCCTCGTGAGCGCGAGGGTATCGGGCTACAAGAGAACCTCGTCGAGTCTCGTCCCAGGGAAGATTCTGGGGGGACTCACATTGATGTCTTTGGGAACCGCGCTGGCAGCGACAATGAGAGAAAGAGCGAAGGAACGGAACATGCTCACTAGGGTGGCTCTTTCTCCAAAGAAAGTTTTGATCAAAACGAGACGAAAAAGAGACAGTTTTGATCAAAAGGGGCAGTTTTGATCTGCTCACGGTTATCATGACGTTAAGGATCTTACTTTTAGTTCAGGATGGCCTTTCGTTGCCATCATCATTGCGCGGCAATTAGGGCAGACAATCCGATCCTGATACAAGTAGTTTGTAGCCCTTATGTATTGTCTTGCCTTGTCCGGCATGTCGTTCATCCAGAGCATGTTATTTATCTTGCCGCAGCTGAGACACGTGATTTCGCGGAGCATCTTAAGTCGTGAAATTTTGCTCGTTTTCGGTTAGAAATTGGGACCTGAAGATCATTGGGTTGCGGATTGCTTCCCGGGGAGCCGAAGAGCATGATGTCGGTGCACATACCTAATCTTACCGAATGAAAGGCCCAACGCTCATCTTCCTAGATCCAGAAAATCTTAAGAATCAGGAAATGTGTCTGTGCCTCGGTCTGTGGGGCGATAGTGTCGTCGTCATTCCACACCAGGGAAGGAGATAGAACGGGTATTGGTTGCCCGGTTTCCTTTAGGTAATACGTGTGCTCGATGATGGTAAAGACTTCGAGCGGAGGCTTATCGTGGATGTGGAGTCCCGCTCTCTGGCATCTGTTCACATGACGAATGTATGTTGGGACGGCACCCGTCGGATCGAGCACCCGATCAGACGCACATTTCTCATAGGATATCGCCATGACGGGCTGCAGAGAGCAATGTCTTATACCATTATCTCTTTGCTTACTGGAGGAGCGGATGTTGTTAGCGGTGGTGGGAAGGTCGATCGTCCCCTGCAGCGAAGGCACTCGAACGACCGCGTGCCCGTCTTTACGACCAGCAACGCACGGCATGGGCACACGACGTAGGACTCGAATAGAAAGACTCGTTCTACGCAGAGAATTATTGCACCCTATTCTGCGCGATGGGCCAGATAGCATTTTCGTGCTGGCAGTGGACGCAGCGAACAGGACTGCTAATCTGTAAAGGTAGCGATGATGTGTATAAGTTGCCCTTAATTCGAGCTAACTGCATCTACCACACCGCAGAAGGATACTGACCGATGTCCCGTATCTCTTGGCGGTGCTATCGGCATTCGGAAATAAGAGGCCCCTGGTGCATTCGGTGCACATCTCCCAACCGGGGTTCCATGGGCGCGTCGACGTATGTTCGCTCTGAAACGCCGTCATCGAGGACATCAACAATGTTGCCACATGAATACCGGTAGAACGATGTCGCTATCTTCATCGTTGATCCTCGTTGGAGCTTGATTCTGTGTATCTCTTCGCGGGGCGGTATTCGAAGATACGGATGGCGAAGCAATAGGTGATGGTTGCACACTCTCCTCGATGTATTTCGACTGCTCGAAGAGAACGAAAAGATGCGGTGTCGTGACGGGAAGATCGAGACCGAGAAGCTTGCACCTCGCTTCTTCGATCATGTGCTTAGGAATCACTCCCGTGGGATCGAGCACACGATCCGGAGAACATTTCTCATAGGAAATCGCCATGGGAGGCTGAAGTGAGCGTAGAGTTTGCGAAATAATCTCTTTACTCACGGGAGAGGCGTCCGGGGTGGGTAGCGGTGGGAAGATCGAGCGCCCCCTGCACCGAAGGCACTCGAATGACCGAGTGCATGACTTTACAACCAGTAACGCTCGGCACGGGCAAACTATGTAGGTCTAAAAATACCGTCAGATAGTATTTATTCGAATGGATTTGAGTACCCTATCCTTCGGGATAGTCCAGATACCGTTTTCGTGCTGGCAATGGACACAGCGAACAGGACCGTCAATCTGTAATGGCATCAGATCACGTCTTTCTCTACGCCACAATATCTATATCTACTACTACATAAAGAGCGTGTTTGTCTGTCTGTCTGTCTGTGCGTGCGTCACGACATGTGCATAGAAGGGTCCTCAAGACCTGGGACCTTGACCAAACGACTTCGGGTCCCGAGAAAACTTCTACCCTAACCAAGTTCGGTGGGTCAGACTTTTAACTTCCGTGGGTGATTTGTCATTTTTGTGGAAAATGCTCTAAAACACCTGGGGGTCCCACCGCCGAAGGCGGTGGGCACCCCTAGTACAATATATTCAATAAAACTTACCATGGTCCCGTGTCTCGTGGCCGTGCGCTCGGCGGTGGGGTATAGGAGGCCTCTTGCGCAGTTCGTGCAAAGCTCCCATCCTGGATTCCATGGACGTGTCGATGTGTGTTGGCTCTGGAACGATCACCTCAATGATCGACAAGGCAAGCGCGAATACAGGTGGAACGATGTCGTTCTCTTGGTCGTCGATCTCCGTTTGATTTCGTCTGGCAGCCGCGGTCTCCGACTTCTTGTTTTTGCCCCTGTTTTTCTTGCGCTTTTTCGACTGCGCCCTGGAGTGCGAAGATAAAAAAGTTATCTACTTGAACAAGTACGTCTGCGAAGCGCTGGCCCCCTCTTCCTGGCGCCGCAGCGTATCAGCAACACTTAGGGCAGTAAAGTTGACGGATAGCGGGGCACGCGCACTGGTCGATCGCTTACAGGACGGACACGGGAAACTGTAATTGGGGACTTTTATCATCTCGGCTTATTTAGTATTTTTGTATCATCATTCTTACTCAAAATTGTACAAATGTTGAAATTCGAAACTCAATTAGTCCTAAGCAATCACGTGATTATGTAATGTCAGGAGGTGTAGCACATAAGGATGGAAAGCTAAAAGGAAGGCTTCCATACCGATGATTGACAGCAGCTCCCTTGAGATCTCTGACGCACACGACACAGAATGTATGGTAGGGTTGGCTTATCGGTATTAGTGTTCCGCAATCAGACTTGAATCTGACACTTTTTTCCTGTCTGTCTAGTCAATCGGACACTTTTCGAGGTGTCCGATAGGATTTGACTATGTGTAGAAAGGTGTCCGAATGAAAATTTGGCTTAATTTGACTCTATCAGACACCATTCCATTGCTGAGACTCCGATGAGACAGGCGAGAGAGCATTAGACTAGCGGAGAGAGACAGAGAACGAGAGAAATCAGTCTCTCTTCCCCAGTCTGACGTAGACGTTCAATCGGACACCAATCGGACACCAATCAGACACTTCTATCGGACATCAATCGGACACTCGAATCAGACACCAACGGTGTCCGATTGAAAATGAGTCGGACACTTTTTCAGTCAGACACCTCCTAGACGGAAAGTGTCTGAAAGGCGACACTGCCCGATTGCGGAACACTAATCGGTATCGGTTATCGAGTTAACCGAACGAAAAAGCGTTTCGAGACAGTCAATCGGTTTAACCGGTAAGAGTTTACATAATGTAAATGCTTATCGGGTTGTTATCGGGTTGAGACAGAGACTGTTTGCAGTAAAACGACGTCTTATCGGTTTATCCGAGAAGCATTTTCATAAATTTAACTGTTATCGAGTTAACCCGATAACAGTGAAATGACTGTCTCATTTTATCGGTTATCCGGAAACCGATAAGCCAACTCTAATGTATGGCCGCATGGAAGAATCCGCGGACTGTGCACCCGTTCCTCTGCAGGAGGGCAATGATTGAATTAATAACAAAATCGATAAATAAAACGCCTTACCATAACGCTCGAAGCACACGCTGCAGGAGGCGTCGCGGTCTAGGTCGTCCATTGCCCAAAAGAAATGCTGCTATGAATGAAAGACAGCTGCCCGCCTTCCGCGCTATCAGTGTGTGATCGATGCCGGCTGCATGCGGAGCGGTGATTCAGAATGAATACTGTATTCAGACGATGGAGGAGGCAGAGAAAGGTTCAAAGGAAGAACGAAAAGTCCGCCATTATCAAGGTCAAGACGGCACGCATCCCACTCATGGCCTTCGACATCGACGATAGAACTATTGTCAAGAGCCCAAGCAATTCTAATTTCCCGTTCCGCGACACTGTGTTTATCTCATAGTCCCCTTCTGTATCTCCGGAACAAAAAGGGCTACGAAGTTGAAATTTTGCATACTAGTTGGACCTGGATTCCAACCGAAGCCTGCAAAATTTCAGCTTCGTAGCTCTTGTTGTTCCGAAGATACAGGAAGCTGACATTTTGACTCCCGATCGATAAGTTAGAATTGCTTGGGCACTTGACAATACTTCTTCATTCTGTCGATGACCATCGAACTTATAGCAACTGTATTTATTGAACGACCAAACATGATTGCTTTATTGATGGGGGAGAAATTGCTCATCGTTCACTACCCCGACAGCGGCGTGACGCCGGAATCCTGCAAGGTGGGATGTAGGTCTCAAGAGGAATTTGGTCACGCTACCCTTCCGTATACGAGCTTCTCCAATTCGACCAGCTAAGCCTTAACCGCAGCGGGGGCAGAGGCGTAGAGGGCCTTGATCTTGGCTGTGAAGTTCTTCATGGGCATGTTGTCATCGCAATTGACTTTTATGAGTTGGTGAATTATCGTCTTGGCGGCGGGCGACATCTCGCTCACTTTTCCGAGAAGCTAAAACAAAATCCCACCACAATAAAATAATCTAACTAATACCTTTGCGTGGATCTTGCCCAGGTAGACCCGATAGAATTGGGTAATGTATTTCTCAGCCGCCGCTTTCGATGCGGGATCCGTGATTTTGGAGACGTAGTCTTTACAAGCGGCGATCTTCTGGTTCCTCGACATTTCGCCGCTTTCACAGATGTCCGTGAAAGCGTATTGTGTGGCGTTGTCGAGTTTATCGAAATGCTTTTGGCCTTCGAGGGTGTCGGGCTGCAGGGTGTTGTTTCTCAAGGAATACTCTTTAAACTCACATTGATATCTTTGGTAGAGGCGCCGGCAGCGACAACGAGGCACAGGGCGGAGATGGCGAGGATTCGGAGCATGCCAACTGCAACCTCATGTTATTGATGAAAGCCAAGGGTTCCGTTGAAAACTGTTCTCTTGAAGGAAAGGGAAGAAAATTCAGAAGATGAGATTGAAGTGAACACCGCTTGCTTTTATACTAGCCAACAACTATTTATCTGAAATAATTTGAGAGAAATCTTTTCTCGAGAAAATTAATTTCAGTTGAAAAAAATGAAACTATGAAAAAAATAACTTATCAGGAGTTCAGATCCAAACAGAATTGGATACTTATCGCTATTCTTGCAAATTGTACTAAGTCGCTGGTACCACCTAACGCGGAGGATGCATGATTTGGAAGAGAACAGCCATTTCAGCGGAGGAGATAGGTCCGTTTTTATTGAATAATTGAATGCATACAAGTTACGCTATTGAGTGCGATTTTGTACATAGGGAATTCAGCACAACACAGCCCAAATTGATCGGTCATTTGCATAATTTGCAAGCAGACACAAATCGTCCGACGTTCTCTTACAATTACAGATGCCAACAACTCGCTGTCTAGACATCGATAATTTTGACAGAAAATTTAGTCAGACGGATTCGACGAGATTGGTTATTCACTTCCCTTTCCTTCGCCGCGACTAGTCGCTTCTCTTCCACTCTTCCTCGATCGACGCCCTCTCCGTCTTCGCCTACAGTGAGGGCCAAAAGTCATGGCAAGCTTTTTAGAAGTGCGATATCTTTGGGATCCCTGATCGGTCAGAGGGGGTCTTGGGCGGAAACTGTCGCCCAACGTCTGGCCCACGCTGCTGCATAGCACTTGTGGCTGAGCACT
>JACMIG010000807.1:2818-26276 GCA_014805385.1 Levipalatum texanum
CCCCCCCCCCCCCCCCCCCCCCCCCCCCCCCCCCCCCCCCCCCCCCCCCCCCCCCCCCCCCCCCCCCCCCCCCCCCCCCCCCCCCAAAAAAACTCGTCTTGGCGCGATGCAAATTGATCCAAAAATGAAACATTTGAAAAAACGCATTTCAGTACCTTCAAAAGTTCATCATCCGCTGCAGCACGCATTTTCCAAATCAAATTAGCACCATTCCACGCCGAGATATGAAGATACAAACAAGTGGTCGAAACCTTTGCACGATGCAGTATCCCGCGACATTTACGCGGGGAATTGGGATGTCCTGCGCGTTTCTGAGTTTAAAAGGAGGAGAAAAAAAATGTGACCTAAATAAGTTAAATCTCGCTTGATATTTCACGAAGAAAATGAACCAATTACAGCCTTTAAGGAGGAGAAGGCGTAACATCTCTGATCACTGTCCTTTTGGAAGTTCATACTAGACACAGGCCATAGTGTAAAACAGACGCCAGACAAAGTGCACTTGTTATGCCGGGGTGAATTTGGGCAAGCAAGTCTGATTTTGTCCCTCTTCCCATTATACTCTCTTTCTCTAGAAAGGCAGAAACTTCACCTAGACTTAAGAGAGCCACTTGAATATGTGGTTTCACTCAAACAGACTCAAGATTCATGGGAGTTCGAGATCGGGAATGCACAGCGACCTGAGAATTCAAGACTTCACAGATCGGGATATTTCACTGATAAGCTGATCCCCCTTGCTTCCATTTGCTAATCAGCGCACATTTCTGCACGGGCTGAAAGTCTACCCCGGAGAAACGGGTGACTAGCGCGGGAAGGGAAATGTCGACAGGAAATCGGCCGTCCAGGATCCGTCCTCAGGAGTCTAGGATACAAAAAATAACACTAAATATCAAATGAGAAGGCGAAGCAATGAATCATAACGTCAAGATCTCTGTGGCGTGAAGAGGTGTTTTATCATGATGACGTCTATTTTGCTTCCCGATTAGCTGCAATGTGTTTCTAGTGAAGTGCACTACATTTAGTATCCCCTAGGTCATCTCTCGAAAAAAACAGAAAAAAGTTATGACCGTCGCATCTTACAAATCCTTCCCGGTCGACCCCCCAGATTCAATTCCCCCGGTTCAAACAGTCATATTTGGAAGCGCCGATCTCCCTAGCATACCATAGGATCGATTAGATTTCGATTCTCGGAAAACCAAAATATGAACAAGGGCCATATGTGTTGGTGACTTACGGCGCGGAGGTCGCGGGTTCGATCCCCGCCGCGGCCAACTCTTTTGCTTTTCAGTGCGCTTATTTTCAGACTACGAATCTTTCTTCCCGGTATGCATAAAACCTTCAGGAATTCAAAAAAATCTACTATAGTCGACTTGTCCACTTTTTGTCCGACGACGGAACCATGATGGGGGTATCATGGTCTAAATTTGCTGAAATAAAATTTTGCCGGAATCGGTCAAGGAGTGCTCCAATGGGCATAAAACGAAGCCTCTAGCTGGTCTGCTTTTTCAGTGATGATACCATTGTCTCTGAGGGCGCTGCGCAGCTGCTCACCGATCTCCTCATGTGGAATATGATATTCGTTTAGTTTGTTCTCGGCCTGAAGATTCGACTAATGCTGCACCGCTCGAAAACATTGGACTGTTTTATAAAGCGATACAAGTAGTCGCCACTGATAGAGTAAAAAACAAACTTGTCAGGCAGAGTATCAATGATATCCAGCGGATATTCGGTATTCATGTTCAAGAAATGATGAATGCTGACAAGAAGGGACGAGCAAGTGCCACCCTTATCAGAGAAGAGAAGGCTCTTGCGTCATAGAAAATGCCCGGATATCATAATGTATGAGCCCGTATCACTTGAGAAGAGGCGAGCGTCATTGGTGATGACCGGACATGATGTACCGGAATGCATGAAAGTACATTCATCTCTCATTGGCAGGCTACTCTGCTTATACATTGAACTCCTCCCAGTCGTCACTCTATGGGCAAAAAAGGTATTACATTCAGCGTGGTATTTTCCGCAGCCAATATGCCAATTCCCGCAATCTGAGATCATCATAGAAATTCAGACCTACATAAAAGAACTGTGGCGCATATATTTCTTACATCGCAATACATCATACGGCACAAGCCGTAACTCTGAACTCACCTACAAACGGCCCAGTATCGGTAGAGGAATTGGAGATCGGAAAGGACAAAGTTCAATGAAAACACGGTCCCCATGAAGGCGGCGGAATGCTGTAACAATGGGGTTCATATTCACGGAAAGTTGGAGGTACTTCTGGAATCCGAGCAGGCCGGACATGTAAAAGCCGACCATTCTGCCGTGCATAATCATGTGCTGCAAAAAATCATGCTTTAACGCGAAAAACAAAACTTCCGAAATACATTGTCTTCTATGATTCAAAAGCATTGCACAGCGTCTTTTTCTTCATGATAACCGCTTCGATCGAATTTATCTGTCGGGAAGCTATCACCATTATACTCGGGTTTGATCTCTTGGAAATACAGGAGACCCTAGTGATCAAGTTTATTTTCCTGTCATCCCAGAGGGAGAAACTAGGTATTCTACGTATTTTTCGTCCTGTCCAAGAAAAAGTGCCCAACCCCTCTCATTAGTATTTGGAGCGCAGCATAGACGGCACCGTAAACGGCGGCAAGGACAAGTAGATACTTGAAGCGTCCGATATTCTTGTGCGTTTGAGTCACGGCAAGAAAGATCACCAATCCATTGAACAGAACGCCCGATCCTGGACAAATGAGGGCTTGATCGAAAGGCGGCACGTTTATTCAAATTTGAATACAGCAATGACTGCCGTAGTACTCGGAATTCAAGGGTGAGAGAGAAAACAGATCGGATTGAACGAACAGATCCATCGAACACAGCACCAGTTAACTATATTCTCCTATCGCAATTGCGAACAATTACTGCGTTTGTGCAAGCGCATGGGCGTCACTACCACAATTATTGAGGCGAGGGTCCGCATGCTCGACTATCATAGCTAAGCGCTGCGATAGTCGCAGTATCTTTCATCTACAATCATGGAATCGCGTTGTTCAATAGCATTTTTGTTAGCGTTACATACCATTGCTGACGTATTCGATCACGTTGAAGGCTGCGATGTGAGGCAGCATATGGACGAGGTTACAACTGGGAAATAAAAATAAGACGATAAAGCATGACTCCTTGAAGGTCGTCAGCGCGGAATGCCAACTAATGAAATGCCAGCTTATGCATTACGGAGGAATCTTCATAACAAACATATTTCACAAGAAATATAAATATCACATACTATCCACATGTAACATCCACACATGTATTGAAAGTAATGGGTTGTACGGCACGGCAATGAGCCGATCTCCTTTCGAGACTGTTCGATTTGTATTTTCTGTTATTAGGAATCGAAATAAATGTTTGTCTTTATCCGATAATGAAAATGGGATGTTTTGATGATGCTTTATCATAACCAACTACACAACACACACATCCATGGTGCTCCTGCGTACACTGAGAACAGCATTGAAAATTCATGGTGAACATGTATCATATGAACGCCAAATTATGTGACGAACGTCGTGCCATCCCTCTTCTTTTCGAAATCGTCAAATTTATGCGTCAGTTTGCATTTTGATACTTTTAGACATTACAGCTATCCGCATTAACAAATTCTGCGTAATCAGGCTATCGGACCTATGGGGGGTTGTCAGAAATTTTGTTAAAATGATCCCTCGAATGTATGGTTTTCTTATCTCTCCTTGGAATAAGAGAAAAAGCTAATAGAAATAATCCTTTTAAGAACACTCATGATTCAAAAATTCACCCACCGGAATGGACCAGCACTCCACATCTGTATGAATGTCATTAAGATTAATTACCAAACGACGAGGGACACGGAGGATGTATCAATTTTGAAAACAGGAAAAAACACAAGGAGCTGCATGCAAGTCTGTTTTTTGTCAGAAGGTTTCACATAGTGTTTTGGGAGAGAAGGGGGAACAGTAGATAGTTTCCGTGTCTTCGAACAGTTGCATATTGGGAGAGGAAGACGGCGCCTTTGACGGTGTAATAACCGCTGGGAAAGAAGGTTGCGGCAATAAATAAAAAGGAAAACTTTTTTCCAAAATATTCCGGAAAAACGGAAAAAAACGGAAAATGAACACCCCTGGTTTGCATGTACCAAATCAGCATAAAAAGCCTTTATATCGTCGTGGTTACGTTTTGAAAATATTAGAAAATTTACAATCTAGGACCGTATCCGTGAAGAAGTATCTGCTTTGTGGTTACGGTCCTGAATGGTCAATTTTCAAACTTAAATAACGACGCTAAAAGCTTCTTTATGCTGATTTGTTACATGCAAACGGTACCTGAGTTCACAAGGAATCTAATGAGCACAAGAAATCGATCATTCGTATCCGATAAGGTACTTAATTTTCATTTGGGCACATCCGGGCGCCAGAATTATTGCTTTCAAATGATGTTCCAGGAAAAGACGAGTATTTGGCGGGAAGAACGTTTCAGAGAATGCGCACATCATTCTTCTAAATCACACGAATTATTGTTGTAGAACAACGCCCTTTTCGGCCGTCAAAATACGTGTATCATTTAGAAATCATTTATCAGTGAGTCGTTGTCAATTGCCGTCAGAATCCTATGTCTCTTTGTGGTAAACACTCAAATCGCGCGAGTTCTATGGTTTCTCCCTTTTTTCCTATCGCAATGGAGACATTAAGGAGCTCGTTGCTACCTCCTCCAGCCGGCTACGGTATCATGCATGACGGAGACTGGTCATTTGCGGACTGTCTTCACGGCGTTTGCTTTGGTTTGCTCGTGGCGGGATGCTTTTAAGAATTTTAAATATTTTGCAGTCATTTCGGTGATTGTGAACTTGTTTGCCCTGTACCTCGTAATTACAAGAAGTGCGAAGGAAATGGGAGCATACAAGTATCTGCTGGCGACTTTCGTGTCTAACGGTCTTCTCTACTCGACCGTGCATGCAATTGTCTCCCCTGTAAATTTCGATTTCATAACAAATACGAACTATGAAGTATGTAGGTAATACCGATCTTTGACGGCGTTTCCTTCGTATTTTCATCGACGATTCACTATCGGTAAGTGGCTAATTCCTTTTTGGTTGGGACCATTTGGACTCTCAATTAATTCCCCTTGGGACCATTATATTCCCATGGAACAGCTGGATTTAGTATAGTATTAGCCGGGTATGTTGGTTACAATGCAATCATTATCATGAACTCAGGTGGGCAGTCTGCGTGTGGGCCAATGTCCATTCCTACTGCTTCTTCCTTCTCTCCATTCACTTCGTGTACCGATGGGCCGTCATGGAGAAGTGAAATAGTATTCCTTATCTCATCAAAACATTCAATTTTCGCAGCATACCTTTCATGTACAATATCCGCATCAACATCCTCAGCATGATTGCATTTTTCATTACTGAATCTGTAATATGGTTCTGTACTCTGTTCTACATGTACGAAGTTCATCCCGATACTTTTGTTCATTTGGCGCCTCTTCTCAATTCCTCGTTTCCCTACGTAACAGCCGATAACTCACTGGCAGCTGATTATTGGGTAAGTTGAAAGTTTGATTGTGACAATATATGTAGTTTTGTTGCAGTCCAAGGAAGGAATATTTCGAGCCAAACCAATGATAGGCACTTGCATTTTGTGTGGTCTCATGCTCGCAGGCATTTCCATCGTACTCTTCTGCAGTTTCCGAATCATGGCGATGCTGAAAAAATTGAGTTTATCTTTAAAAACTGCGAAGCTGCAACGACGCCTGTTCTACACGCTCATCTTACAGGTTAGCGGCGCAAAAATTTATGTCATCATCTCGACTTTTTCATTTCTCCGTTCCATTCTTTATTATATACTTTCCTGTACTTATCATTTTTCTTCTTCCAATTTTTCGAATTTCTGTGACTATTCCAACCAATTTGATTGCTTCACTGTACAGGTATTGTTAAGGGTAAATCACGATGAAACTATTCGTGGGTAATGGGGACTCGCCCTCAGAAAATTACTTACAATTAGTCCACTAGACAGACTCAACTTAGACAATTTTCCCACCAACGTGCTTGAATCTACCATTTTGTCCCACCACGGGCGAAATGTACCAATGCTTTCCGGTTTTTTTGCGTAGATTCTATTACTACAGAGAACCAATTACTGCAGAGAACCCAGATCATCAATTACTGCAGAGAACCCAGACCATTCTATTATCGGTGATCCAAACGCGTCTAATATTCCGTTCCGTACGCGACTGTTCTCTCTCCAATGAAAACGGGGTCTCTCTCGTCGTCTGACATGTGTGAGAAAGAATGGAGAGAGTTTCTCACCTGGTGCGAATAAAAGAAGCGTTTGGATCGCCGATTATAGTTCTCACTTCAAAACTAGCTCATAGAATCAGACTGGTTATAAAACGTTGCCCGTCATTGGTCGTGAAGGGGCCTTCTTCTCAGCAATATTGCACACATCCATATCTCGAACTTTTATATATGTAAGAAAGCTTTCTGAAACACCCTACGGGAAGATACAGTAACCTGAATATCTTGAATTGATTTCGACGAAAATAATAATGAATCCAACTTGCAGCGCATTCCCCGCAATCGAAACTCTCGTTCTGATAATCGGCATTCACGACTATCGGTTAGCACATCCAAAGAAATACCAGCACACAGTTGACATATTTTAAGATTGGGACTAGGTAGTTGCTCATCTCCAAAAATTTAAGAAAAAGTGAAATCGTCGCAGAGTTGTTCGGCGTTGAAAAGTGCTGATAACGTCATTATTGGGTACTCTCTTATCTGAAGATCTCTCTACAATATAAAGAACACAATTGCACACACAGAACGGCTGCTGCGAGGATTCTGCGGCTTCCACGCGCTAAACCACCGAAGGCGTCGTTTCAACGACAACAATATGTTGGCACGACATCCTTTTTTACTAATTGTATTCCATGATCAATTTTTTCAAAATCAATCATCCGTGAATGCATGATTAATATATTCATCTAAATGCTTAATCCATTTATTCAGATGTTTAAAGGGTCCATGCCAGGATGACAGTTTAGAAAATATCGTTTGAATTTTTCACGAATCCTGAATTTCAGGGAACACAATTGTGTACTCGTTCGCCTGCGACCGTAACACAAAAGTGAACGACTATTTGACGGACGACACAATTGTTTACGAATTTGTTCCAGAGAAACACAAATGTGTCATTTCCCTGAAATTCAGGGGTTAAAATTTCCGATTATCGAATTCGATTTAAAGCTTTAGGAATTTTTCCTGCACTTTTCTTTATGTTTTTGCGTCAACCACAAACGGTCCGAACCCATTCTCATGCTCAGAATGGTCACTCCAGACCATCGTGGCAGGGAGCCTTTAATGTTAAATTTAAATTATTGTTCGCTAATAAATGCTTGTGTTACACACAAAACATGTGCCAAAACTCTGGAAAGAGTCGAAATTCTCCTACCAATTTCGGAGGTAAGGCGGGGTCTCATGCGAAGAATTCAAAAATTCGCATGATGCGGTTGATAAATGCAACGACACAACGTGAATTTTATGAGCCCGAACGCTTAAGGATATGGTGCACGTAGGATCTTAAGTGTAGACAAGTTGAATACACCATAGGTCGGCCCTTACCCCATGGACTGCAATAACTGCCGCTCGAGAAAATGATCATAATAATGAGTCTTTATCTTTTTTAAACAAAAACATCAATCTCGGTTCATCACGTCGAGGGAGATGTGATGGGGCAGCAATGACCCATTTACCGTGAAGATAGCGAAAGCGTTGAAAGTGGTCCCTAATCGCCATCTCACAAATTCGCAGAGAGGGGTTCCCTCTGCGAAGCCATTTTACGTCCGTTTCTCCAATTATGAAACTCCTGCCATTGCTCTCTCTATTCTTTTCTGTGCTACAACCAGCATGTTCCTGTGACTCTTGCGAATTGCCCAGATTGACAGAAGGCTCGAAAAGAAGGGCTCGAAAAATATGTTTCCTTGTGTTTTCAGCGATCAAAAGGCTCGGAAAGAACCCTCTCGCGCAGCCAGTGTAAACAAGGAGTGGGAGCAACTTCTTTGATTACTTTCAGTATGGAAATCGAGGTCAGAGACAGGCCAACGTGGGCAAGTGCTCTTTGGCTAGACACAGGCCAAATTGCGTTTTTCCCCCATGGCCCCAGCAATTTTACAGACACCGTGTTGATGTTACTCCTCCTTTCATCGCGCAAAAGGTCGACGCCGCTCTCCTAAGACGGCGATGTGTCACTGTTTCACAATCCAACGTTGTTTACACGAGAGCATAAACAACGTAGTTTATCGTGGAAGTCAGCATCGGTCTACTTGCTTGCAGCTGTGAAGCGTAGAGGAATCCTGCGCGAATTGCAACTCTCATAGTCGTCGATCTGGCCGAGGGGGATATGAAACATCGCTTGAGATGAGAAGGAATCACTTCCAGGGGGTACTCGGACATAATGGGTGGGAAGATAAGGAAACAAAAGATCCCGCTCTCTGTCTATCTCTCTCTCTCTACGTATGTGTCCGATGCGGAAGACTACTGTAGAATTTCCTCCTCCCCCTTGTCTGCTTTTGCGAATACCCACAACGAGCCAGGCATTTAGATTATTTCGTTGAAGCGGGTAATGGAAAAGAGGCTATTTCCCTGAGAAAATCACATCAATGGCTTACGTCCGCAATGAAATAACATTCTGAAACGAGCCGTGAAATTGCCACAGCAGCTTTTCCGGGAAGCGCTAGAATTGCGTAAATGTTTAATTCATGTTGCTTCTGTCGGTTGGGTGAATATGAAAGGCACGAAAACAAAAGTCGACACAAATGACAACGGGGCGAGCAACGATGAAAACAAATCTGGCGTTTAGCATTTAAACCTCAAATCTGATCAGCAATTGGGATAAAATTATTTGCCGATATTGAGTTATGAACATTTTCATGGCGAAAATGTTTCAGATCCCTTTTCATTGCAGAAACATAGAAAAGTCGAAGAGTGGTTTGTACCAGGAATGTGCGGAAAAACCAAAACGGAAAGAAGGAAAATAATGGAAAATAACGGAAAAAATTTTCTGAGTTGCTATGTCCTTTTCTTCCTTGTCGGAATGCTGTGAAAAGGTATGTACTTCAAGAAAACATAACAAGGGTTTGTGAAAAATTGCATTTATTAGTCGATTACTGCTGCTTGGAGCATAACAAATGCATCAACGACTGTTGATGCATTTCTTATTTTCTTAGGCTTCTGATATACCAGAAAAAACAAATATGAATCGGTTACTGATCCCTCTTCGATGCGTCAATCTATTGATCAGTTCACCGGAACAAAAAAGAGAAACAAATAAACATCGGCTACTGATCCACCGTCGATGTTTGTTTTACATTTCGACTCATATTCCCTTTCCTTCTTTACCAAATACATATGGTACAATGGAAATAATTACAATGCCGTGGAACGGAAAAATACCTCTCTGATGTGCTCCGAGAGTCTACATGGGAAAGACTGTGGAAGAAGTCGAAGGCTGCCCCCACGGTTGGCGGATCCAGGCGAAAAGAGTCTTCCGAAAGCGTCCAACGCATCCAATGGCGACTATCGCGTCCACTGCCGGGAATACGACAGTCATCATCTGAAAGGAAAAGATTGAAGGTACATCAAAATTGAAGAGTTTTTATAGCATCCACATGGGCATCGAATTAGTTGTGATTGATGACTACTGGGACGTTCCACTTTGTTGCTGTAGTTGAAGGTTTAAATCTTTCGTAGCACTCCAACAGCACGTAATTTGTCTTGTGTATAGTTTGGACGGAATTAACAATACGGAAGGAATGCAGGTTGCCACCCCCTGTAAACGCATTAACAATGCATCAATCGCCACCCTGACGTCGAACGAATCGAGAAGATCCGATCCGAACACTTCATCTGGCAGAAGTCGTTTTATATTTTTCTCGCACGCCTGTGAGCGATTCCCGCAATTTTACTTCCATATAACACCATTGCAAGTAGCCATTCCGATATTCTGCTTCCTTGGTATCGGGTAGGGGGGGGTGAGAAATGTGCCCAATCATATCCCATCCACGTCAATAAGAAAATTGCACAAACACTCGTGTTTTTTCCGGTGGGTAAATTTAAAACATTTTTTTTTCTTTTCAAGTTGACTTTTAGTATTTTTTGGCCAATTTGTACCGACTCCGTAAAATCCGGTTCCGGAAAGTAGTTTTTTTTCCGGAATATGCGGAATTGTCTTCCCGGGGTCGACTTACGAGGAGTAGGTCAAGGTCCCGATGCTCAAGGACCCTTCTATCCATATGTCGTCACTGACTGACGCACCGAAGGAAACACTAGCCTTTTATATAGTAATGAATATTTGTTCTCGGCCGAAGAAATCTAACCATAAAAATATTCCCCGCAGAGCCGGCGTCGAATCCGGTAAATGGCACAAAGAGCACAATGGCCATCGGAAAATATGAGAAGATGCAAGGAATCGAGGTCTGGCAATTTGGTTCAGTATTTGAAATATCAAATATCTCACCTGAATAAGCAATGCGCGGAAAAGTTGTCGCTGGAGCTTTCCACTTCCCTTTAGATCTGATTTGTGTGGGATGAAGACTACACGTTCGCACTTAACCTTCTGTCATGAGGCCGTCAGTGTAAATATCAAGCAGGGCACTGCTGCATAGCGGTACTTTTTGCAATGGATTCATCTCGAGAGGATGGGTCTTGAATACGAACGTTCATATGGACAAATGCATTTCCATTGAACATTTGGCATGATGTCAAAAAGTTCACGCTTACCCTTCAAAGGCAATGTTGGGTCTCAAGTATATTTGTCTTGCCTGCACTAGATACGCTGGAAAAAGAATATATTTGTAGAAGTTCTTCCACAAAAATATATCTTTATCATCAGCAACGTTGGAGGATACGACAGAAGTTGTTAGCAGAGACGCCGTTGGTGGCGGTCTCCCGCATGGCAGCGAGGAAGTCCGCGCAGGCGTCTGCCGTGAAGGACTTGTCCTTCGCGCACCACGAGACGTACTCCTGCGAAGGAGGCTTTCGAGGACCCACCCAAAACATTACTGCATTTTGAAATGGTTCATAATAGAATCTTCCAGTGCAATTGTGCCCGCAGAATGGCCAAAAAACTCATAAATCGCATAAAATGAGGCTCTTAACATCCATGAAAATTTCTCAATTGTCCACGACACTTTTTCTTGCATTAAATACGTTGAATTGCAAATCGGGAGCAGTTGTACTGTCACGTGCCCCAATCTTTCCTTTTTCGTTCCGATTTAACAAAAATTCTATCTCTTCCTTCCATCTCACGAGGAAACTATCTCTACTGTCCCCGGCCAATCGGAACGTGACATATACCATTCGAAAGAGCTTGAAAAACTGTACAGGACAGTATGTTTCATTTTTTCTGAACGGCTTTTTGTGTGTGAGAAAAAATGAAAAATAGCGAAATTTCAGGCCGAGTCTAGGGCGCGGCCCAGAATCAGACATTTATCGATTTTTTCCAAGACAAGGGGAACCCGTTCAGGAAAAATGAAACACACTGTCTTGTACAGTTTTTCAAGCTCTTTCGAATGGTATATGTCACGTTCGGATAGGCCGGGGACAGTAGAGATAGTTTCCTCGTCAGAGCTCAAAGCGAATCAAAGGCTGTCCACTGTCCATTTGGAAACATCGCTCGGAACTGATGGTCTACTGCCACGCAAAATTTCATCCATAAATTCCTGTTCTTTGCGAAGATACAAACATAAGTGCCTGCTAAGCAGCACAAGTCAAAAGTGCGAAGGAGGAAAGCTAGGGGCACGGCAGAATGCAAGTACCTTTCCTTCTTTCACGTCGGGATCATTTTTACGCTCATTATGAACGTGACAATGAAGGCTTCCTACGGATATCAGGAGAAGTGATCTCCCCCCTCCCCCCCCCACACGATCCCATTACATCAGGACAATCTTTGCAGCTGTCACGGCATTTTCGTTCTCTATGCAGTGGCACTGGGAATTCAGTGCGCAGCTTCAATTATACTGATTGCTGTCGCCGTGGTTGGACTGAGAAGATGAAAAGTTTCATCTCAGAGGAAATGTTCAGAAGGAACAGCGACAAGCAGATGCCACTATCCAAAGACCACCATCCAAAGACCACAGGCCATTCCCTCCAGCTTATAGCCCGTCGTGGAACGCTGAGGATGGTGACAAATCTCCGGAACAAAATTGAGAGCACGTAGTTTAGTATCCAGTGCTTCTGAGAGTAATTTGTTGAGAACGATCGATAAATGTGGTGTTAACTGAGTGATGTTTTCCTTCCCCGTGAAAGAAGGAAAGGTAAACATACACACTGTTTATTATTAGACACTTTGCAATTCCGCTGGTGTGGTTAGGGAATTTTAATGTGATCATGCGAGTTGCATCGCAGTCATCCTTATCTCCTTCACTCGTATCTCCACCGTCTTCCGGATCGAGGGTTCCACGCAACGCATCTATTGACAAGAACCCGGAGTGTTCTTATTCGCAAGCTAGCGTAGGGAAAAATTCAGCCGGAGTTTTATCGCCAGTCTGGCTTTGAAACAGAGCGCGAAGGGGCACTTGAGTATTTCTGGGCCATACTGGTGGCAGAATGGCGGTAGATCAATAGTTACATTTCCCACGATAGCGTTGGAATTAGAAAGCACGGGTTCTTGACAATACTTGCTTTGGCTCTCACTATTATAGGCGATCCAAAGGTATTATCGGCTATCCAAACGCGTCTAAATACGCGAATTTTCTCTCTCCACTGAAAATAGGTTTCTCTCGTCTTCTGGCCGGTCAGGACCATGGAGAGAATTTCACTCCTCGGTGCAAAATGATGATGAGTTTGGATCGCCGACAATGTAAGTAAAGATACCGGAGAGAGTTTCGAACATGTGCGGCATTGTGTCGAGGAGTGTGTGTTAATAAAAAAAATTCCATCACCTGCTCATTGAAGCAGTGTATTCGACGGTTTTAGGACGAGTATGTTCCTTCATCCTCTCTCAAATGACGTTCCCGCTTTCAGTCTTTCATCTCAATTTTTTTCGTTTTTTTCATCATTCTTCGCTTTCATCCCGTTCTTCGCCGCTGTGCCTCGAACATCGCTCTCGGTTTCTATAAGGAAATCTAAGGTGAATTGGGAATTCTGGAGTTTGTTTGTGTGCACAAGGAAATATTAGTATATAACAAGGAAATATTAGTATATAAGCTCTCGTATTTTCAGGTGCGGCCAGTGCAGGAAACGGTAAGATTGATTTCCGCCTCAGTCGCCGTCTGCATCCTCAACGCAGCGGATCTCTACTTCGCCACCGTTGCTCTCGTTGCCCTCTTCGCCGCTACCGACTGCGGGTTCCCCAGCGATAAGGTTCCCGACAAACAAGTCGAGAATAAGGGGGATCGCAAAAATAAAAAAGATCAAGTCATCTCGCAGGATTAATAGTTCCAATACCCGTATTTGATTCTGAGAGGAGAAATTATCGGCACGAGTGGAGATGACGAAAACATCACAACGACCTTCACGCCAGTCGTCACAGTATGCTAGCGGACATATAAGAAGCAAACATACGTAGGTTGCGCCACTTCAAACCGTGTCGAAAGAATTGTGTTTCGTGATGACCCTTTATATTATGCATTGGTGAAGAATTGGTGTACAAATTTTTTTCCGACCCACTTGTGTTAATTCCGACCCACTTGTGATTGTGTTGTCGACTGGGATCCGTTAACCTAGTCGAACTCAGTGGGCGTTTGGAACATTGCGCTAAAGACATGAGGACGAATATGTATTGTCGGCGGACGTAAAATTCAAGCTCATCGTCTTCCTAAATAGACGCAACATCAGTGTATTTAGGCAGAGTGCGACAATCGTGATTTCCGTATAGTTAATTCCGCCGACAATAAAGATATTGAGCTCACTTCAACGCGTTCGAATGGCTATATTCTTGAGGTTCGACACATTTTTCCACACGTGTCGCATGTACAAGAGGACGCAATCAGCGGAGGATCGCAATTATCGTCGGTTGCTTCTTCGTCTCCAATCGCGAAAAACGAACGTGAACCCCACGATATCTCAATCTACAATCGCTTCGGTCCGTCAAAGCTATGAGTGAGTTTATTTAGGATACGTTTTGGTGGGCAGCAAATATCAGCTTATAAATGTTTAGACGAATACATGGATTTTTTGTTTCATTTTATGGATTGCATTTTGCTTCCATGCTCAACACGCACCAGAAATTATTGCAATTCCTTTCGACAACAATGATACAAAGTGTTCGTTCGCTAAATACTGTGTGCCGTGAAAATTATTCGAATCTAAAACCGTCGAATCATGGACAGGAAAATACGATATTTTTAATGCTGCGTTCCATTCACATTATCATTTTTTATCTAACATGCTATTCAAGGCGGTTCTACCACGCACGCAAAACAGCAGAAACAGCAGTCGAGGCAGACAGGAGATCTGCGGTCGCGTTTACTGGGGAGGTTTGGAACACGAAAATGGCAGCAAAGTTTTCGATCCATATCAGATCTTGATACCGGCAACATACACTGCGTTTCACAGCAACTTTCGGAGAATGTTTTATTCAATGGCCGACTTTATTACAACAGCATTTCCGGAACTCGACGATATCGACGCGGACGAAAAGGTTTATTTGAGTCTGCATAATTATGACGAACCTCCCCAGTGGCTCCTCATTCAAAACTTCATCTACCGCTTATATTTTCTTGAATCCACCCACCGAGCTAATTACGTCTTTCACGGCGATTATGGCAAGCTCTTCGGCGGCTTAACATCATTCAACAATGTTGAAAGCTTGGATTCGTTCCTGGCCGACGTTCCCGTCGAGGTAGCATCCCGAGTCAACTATTGGACAACTCAATATTATGCGAGTCCATAACATTTCCAATTTTTGAGTTCGTGAGCAATAATTTCGCATAACCGGCTTTCACGGCCGTATGGAACCCATGCGGCCCATTTACCAGCACTTTTTTAGACCAAAGTGAACAAGACCTCAACTAGGCCGCTTTAAACTTCCTTACAGCCTGGCGTGCCGGTAGATTGGCGCGTCCGACGATTTCGCAATGTTGTGCTTTCACATAAAATCCTTTTTGAGACTAACCTTTCGGCAATGCACCAATTCTTCCTTGCAAACATTCAACCGGAGCTGACCAAGTGCCGCACGGAAATTGAGGGAATCGAAGTCGAAGAATTCTATGCCGTTATCGGGCTCATGATATGGAACTTCGGTAGGCACTCTGACGCGCATTGAAAGGATTGCTTGTTTGAATGTATCGAATCTAGACAGAAATCCAAAACTCCCCTGGCATTATCAAGCGTGAATCGCTAACTGGCCATTCCCCCAGGGAAGCACTGAATTTCCACCTAAATTCGAAAGGGGATACCCCGTTGTTCAGGGGGAATCTGACCACTGCCCAGCATAATTCAATCACACCAGGCATTAAAGAGGGATTGAAAATGCTAATCTATGATCGTCCACCGACTAAAATTCGATATACTGCAGCCCACGATGCATCGCCGCTTCTTTTGAACATGGCCGAAAGGGCCCGAGGGCGGATCATGCATGAAATGAACGTGTACTACACGGAGACAGGCAGGAAGGATGTGGCGCCAGCGCGAATTGCAGAACTCGTATTCCTCATCATTAAGCTACAGGTATTGTCCGGAATCATAGAGGTGCAACGCATAGCTTCTACAAGCGGTCGTCCAGTTCCACTAGTGAGTCGCTGGCTAGTTTTAAATGCGCTCGGGTACCGCGAGATTGGGATAAGTTACGGGGTCGCAGCAATATTGTTTTCCCTGCAGAAGCTGACTGATCGCATCGTGGAGACGGCGTCAGTGCAGATTTTGCTGCACAACTTGGACGCCGAGTTCATGGCAATGCATCTCGTGAACATGCAACCGAAACAGTGAAAATATTGTATCATGAATTCCCGAGTTGTTTTCGGATTGAATTTTAATGTTCAGTTACGCATATAGAAACAGAGCGATATTTCCATGAAACCAGCTAGCGCAAATAG
Source organism: Levipalatum texanum (assembly GCA_014805385.1). NCBI lineage: Eukaryota > Metazoa > Nematoda > Chromadorea > Rhabditida > Diplogasteridae > Levipalatum > Levipalatum texanum. Next base: position 18,890 of record JACMIG010000807.1, read on the forward strand.
TTATGACTTTTTCGTTAGCGACACATTCTTATAGCCCACGAGTATAATATAACTTTTGCCATATTCTCATAGATGTTTTTTGCACTTGCTTCTTAGTCGGCAAGTTACCGGCATTACTCCATTTTAACGTGCACGCGTCTCCTGGGCAAAACGATACATTTTCCATAAATTAAATCATATATTCTATGTATTTGGAAACGGGGATCACAATTACATCGAAATTCCGACCACATAACATTGCGAGGCGAACTCGTCCTTTGATAAGCAGAATAATGCCGGGATTTCAGACTTTGCCGAGTATCAGTCAAATGTATTTTTAGAGGAAGGGGAGAATTAGAACGCTCCAGGAGCTCTGCAAAACAGGTTTCATCATGCGAATAATATCATTGCCTGCATTTGACCACGTTTGCCAATGAGGCGTTGCATTTCTCTTTATATTCATTAGTTGGACGGACGGGCACACGTTAGAAAAAAGTACATAGCGCAGAGACGTCCTAACTACACTTCGACACACGCCGCTATTCCCGATTATTACCGGGAGTTCCTTGCTTCGAGTATGAGGGAAATATATTGCAACAAGTCCGTGAATTTTTCGAATTTTGTTGAAAGATGGGAAAAATTAAACGCTTTAGAAAATCTCATGGAGTCAAATAATATGGAATATTGAATTTTATTCATTTTCTTATTCTACAATGTTCTGCAATCGGCTTTTATCCAAACCAAGTATGTGTTAGTAATCAGGGCCTCGGGACACACCAGCACACAAAGCCACGGCACCCAGGTCCTTCAGTTGTACGAGCTTGTCCGGGAGGATCCGCTTTTGCTCGATTTTTACAAAAAAATCGTCTTAATAATACTGATGTTAATTCTTAGGAAAGGATTTCATTCACTTAGCAATCTGTGCTGCAGGGACGTACGAAGAAGAGAAGAGAGTAATTACGTGTTGAGGAGTCAATTTGATTCCAAGCGTCTCCAAGCACTTATTGCGTATATTTCTGCTGAAGATGAAGATGAGAAGAGCAGAAGGCAAGCCTGAAAAGCATTTTAAGCACCTTGTTGCGTTCAAATGCGCACACTTTAGGTCGATCAGTATTGGAAGTATGTAATATATGTTAACAAAGTCCACGGTCACGTCAGTCACGGCCATGTAGAACTGGAATGAAATGCCACAGAGAAGGGGATTACAGTACCTCGAAGATGGCGAAAACACTTCCGCAGAGGAACATGGTAATGCCATAATAGAGAAGTGGGCGATCGTAATCTTTCGACTACATTTGACCAATCCTCGTTGCGATTCAATGTTAAAAGATTGCATACCAACTGAGATGCTACTGGAAAGGGGAGTGGCAGACAGCGGATGTAGATTGCAGTTGCCGTGTAGAGAACGAGGCAAGCGAGTGCTCCACCGACCATGGAGAGTCCGGTTCGGAGGTAGCGATTGTACTGTAGAAGATGAACTTGAGGAGTGGAATATGTACACCTCGGGGAAGGTGGTGATATCCGGCTCTCCCGTGTACACGACAACGCTGTCGACGAGATGAGGAACGTAGTGGAGGCCTTGGCAGAAGAATAAAAACTGGTAGGTCATGGGGCAGATGAGAGTAGTGATAATTGCTATAGGAGTCAGGAAACGCCACCACTGAAAGCTTGTTGTATACCAAGCTGACATATGCAAACACCAGGTCGACTGGGTAATTTAGGCGTTTATCTCGCCTTTCAGCACGCCTCTGGAGTGAGAGAGGGCAATGTTCGCACTCACCTTCCTGTGTTTGATCATTGCAACCGCTGAGGTGAAGCGGTTGAGGGCTATGAACGCAATTACGTAGTCTTGAGCGGAAATACAATAGAAACTGATGCTGAAAGCTCACGACTCGATGACAAGGGGCTTCCTTAGGCTACTAGAAAACAAAACGGAGCCATTCACTCTTGCGATTAGCCTCCGCAAAAGTGTGGAACATCGGCGTGAAGCATAGGCGATATCCAATTGTGGCCGTCACTTCGACGAGAACATCCTGCGCATATGATGTTCCCTATTCAGCTAGGTAATTAATCTACCCAGAATGCTCCGAAAACAAATAAAATATAAAAGGACGATCTAAATAAATGCCTATTCTCTTTCTGAAAATATATTTGTGAACAACATTCCAGAATTAGCAGAATTACCTTGATTATTACGTAGACTTCCAGGAAGTAGAGAGCGAATGCAAAGGAAACAAAGCTCATTTCCACGATGAAAAATAAGTCGAGGCGGTGCATTTTTTCTTCAATGGAGACGATACTGCAGAGTCAAATACTTCAGATATGCTCTCCGACCTTATCGATGCCATTTATGCGAATGGCACCGGCGATTAATTCCCACAATCGTACCACCCACCTACACGCGGATTCCCTACTCTAATAGTTTCCTGCCTTGAGATTTCGAATCCGCTTCCTGTATATGTATATAAAACAGCCGACGAATTGTACAATCTCAGTAACACGGAACACGCTGCGCAAATACCTAGGAAGTGTAGCCAAGTAATTGGCAGATGCATTCATCACAGGTATTATAACGACATAGTGGCACTGCATGCCCTTCGACTGAACGATTCGGTGAATATCAAGCCCTGTTATGGAGAAGGCAATTAAGTGGTCGGCGTGATTGGCCGAGATTCTCAAAACTGTGATGAAGAACAAAACATAAGCACTCGAAGATCACCGTAAACATATCAACGACAGTCTATTGTAGATTACATCGACTATGAGCAGAAGGAAATGCCTTGCTGAACTCACAAGGAATAAATCATAACCTAGAACCTGGCCTCTAAAAACGGGATAATGCGATGGATTCCCTGGATGACAAGTCACTGTAGCCGAAATATATTTTCCTGATGGCTATTTAGGAGAATGGTAGATCAGAGAATATTACTATTATTAGTTATTTTGGCACTTTTCGGCCTTACAGGCGCGGAATTGTGTACTCCCTCCTGCACCTGTTATTTGAGCCTTTAAAGTATAGTTTAGGAATTTCTTGAGCGCAATTATCGAAGACCATGACTGATAGTTCTTTGCCAGATTTGCATCGTCATTGGCCTGCGTGCAATGGATGCTCCTACAATCGTCGAAACTATTACCTATCTGACCGTCCCTTTCCTGTGCGGCATTGCGTTCCTCATCTGCTTCCAGTTCGTATACCTCTACTATCTCCATATTCCCTTCTGTATCTCCTGAACAACGAAAGCTACGAAGCTGAAATTTTGCATGCTAGGTGAACCTGGATTCCAACCGAAGCCTGCAAATTTCACCTTCGTCCCCTTTGTTGTTCCGGAGATACAGGAAGCTGATATGTTGACTCCCGATCGATAAGTTAGAATATCTTGGGCGCTTGACAATATGAAATTTTTTATGCTCATGTCTTTGCACAATCTAACAAATAGTTGACCTTCAACAAGGACAAAACGTGAAAAAGTCATTTCTGACTCAGAAATATTTAACTGTTGTGGTTCTTGGCAATGTTCCTCCTGTGTTGACCCGCAATGATTTTTTTCTTAGCATTCATGGGCACAGACGATCTAATATTTTAGAATTTTTCGACATCGTTTCCTGTTTGAATCAAGTTACGGTTCAATCGCAATGCAAAATTCAATTCGGTATCGGAGAAAATTTTCGAGTTGACTCATTGTTCTCTGAAACAGATTGACTATGGGAACCTTTGCGAAAGTGGAAGGAATTTCAGCGGAAATTCTGTGAATGATCAAAGGAGTGCTTTCTCGCGGTGTCTGTAATTATTTTCTCATGTAGACATACTTTCCTACGATTAAGTGGACTACCATCCTTCTTCGAGGGCCAACAACAACCCTCGATATTCAGAAGGACACACGTACGTCGCATCGTCACCCTACCAAACCTTCGTTCTTTCGTTAAAATATCTGAAAAACTATCAAAATATTTTCTCATTGTATTCTTAGGTCAACTACTTCGAATGGAATGAAATATTAGCTAATGATTCTGTTGTAATATTACTATAATAGAATTGGTCTTTCATCATGTCTCGAAAACAGGCAATTACTCGCGCTTACTATCAGGTTGGAAACTAAGTTTCTGACTTTTTTCTACATGAAAGTTCTTTCTGCCATTATTCACTAGGGAAGACATGCGCAGAATAGTGGTACTTTCCGATGACTTCTCTAGTCTTCTGCTATTGCTCGGGTAGCTTGTCGATCCCCTCCTCATAGAATCTACTGAGATGGGGAGCAAAGAAGTTGCTGAGGTCAGCTTTGACCACGTTTGGCGGATGATTTGTTTCTCAAAAATATAGCGTTGAGGATGGCTGATCAGTTTGTAGTTGGAAATGGCAAAGACTGAAGAAAAAAATTACATGGTCGGATTGGTTCAGAAAAATGTGGCCAGTTCATTCTGAATTTCGAAGCAAAGAATGAGTGAGCGTTGTTGCACTGGAAGAAGACTTCAGCTAGTCTTCCATTTATCTTTGGGTTTTCAGCCAAGGTATTTTGCGTCTGCTTAGGGTAGACCTCAATAGTGCTGATGGGCTACATGCTTAGTAATAACAGTAGGCGTGGATTTTAGGGCATTCGATTTGATTTCAAAAATACGATGTTAGCGCGACTATGCTTCATCAAACGAAATAACCTCATTAGACTTCCTTGTTCCAGCCGAAAATTTTTGCACTAGTGAGGCGATGCCCGGGTCACGCAATCGTCAGGGACCTGTCAAAATCCAGGCCCGTTTGGATATAACGCAAAAATATCATGTTGACCTTCGGAAAATCTATCCTATCGAAAACCGAGACGTTCGGAATTCTTACTCCTATCGAACGGGGAGGATGGTAGGGCCCCAATCGGTATAACAGTCGTATGCCCTATTGTTGCCTCTTTCTATCACCAAGCGGTGGTAACGGCTGCTAACGACATAAGAAAGTTACTACAGCAAACATATAGTCAGAAACTTAGTTTCCAACCTAATTGTTGCCGATGTCTCGGTCGGCTCTCCCCTATGCACTAGCGACCATTACAGTGTGTCCTTCAATATAAACCGACAACATTCGTCTCCCGTTTATGAATTCCAGAAAAACTATGGTAGAGCTGATTACGCCACCATTAATACACAGCTCTCGCGTTTCAACTGGACCTCGTCATTCGCACCTATAGGATCTGTAGATCAGATATACGACGTTCTCTTCTCTAGAAACAGCAATCGATATTTTCATCCCTGTAAAGCGCGTGACACTGACAGCAGGAATGATCCCTTCCCACATATAGCGACTGATGAACAAACGTTACGATGTCGAATCGTACATTGATAATACTTTTATTATTTTCAATTATTTTTAAGCCCATTAATGAGCAACACGTCGAGATATAGTGGAATAACCAAGCGTGATTAGGACGCAACGTAATAAATCATGGGCGCTTCTCCCACGCGGCCTGAAGCATGTTGAAGTGGCCGTCTGCTGTCATTTTCTCGCCGAGCAAGAAGGCGAGACAATCCCATTTGAAGAACGGTGCAAATATTTCTGTGGTAAATCCCGTTATATGAGAAAGGTTCTATTATGATTGCTGAATCCCTTTGCTATTCATGGTTGGAACTTGTTAGAGTCCATCTTGTTCCCGCTTATTCCCCATGTGCGACAGTTAGATAAAACTGGCGCTATGCTGTCTCACCCATCGATCTCGACTGGTATTGGAAATACGCGTTTTATATCGAAATATTCTAATGACAAAAGGAGAGGTTGTAAGTTGCTTCGCTTAAACATTTCTTCTGATCAATAAGCCAGGTAATGAACTCTTTATTGTTTTTCACATAGTGAAATTGTATTCAGCACAAAGGTAATTAATTTTGCTTCGAAACTTCAATAGTTACTGAAGACGGGCTGTTGGTTGAGGCACTGGCGACCGGAGTTGTGAGATCGTATGGAATAGTCAGTGGCCTCCATGCAGCCACAGAAAGTCTCGTGATTATGTCGATACCGGCCGGAAGTTCCATAGGCGAACAACCAACCTGCTGAATGTAAAATTAAAAGGTAGAAAATGTTTATATTGCGCTAAATGAAAAGATAGAACATACTTCAGTGCTGTTGCACCGTGGGGACGTTGGCTTGGTTGCATGGCCGCTGTCGTCTCCGTCGGGCATCCCGGCTTAGATATCCTGTATCAGTCCGTGAGGGGAGAATATGTAGGCGGAGCGGGGAGAGGAGAGGAGTGGGGTTGCCCCTCCTCGGGAAATCTCACTTCATGCACTTCATGCACGCCGTCATAAGATGGTTTTGTAATCTCTTTTATCGAGATGTGTGAAAATATTGTCGGCGGAAACAACATTGCGTCATCGCACACCTAATTTTTCTGTAAAGCTACATACAGTAGATTAAATGCCATTCTCACCAGTCGAGAGACGAGGGTTTCGACAGATTATCAAAGTATTTTGAAAGAGCTCAATGAGGACGAACTGCATAGAAGGGGAATGACCTCAACGTTCGAGAGAGACCTTACAAAAAGAAGCTATAAACGGACGACTCCTCAGGCAGCACAATATCTCGAACAGCATCAGCTACTCTGTCAAGTCGACTCTCCTATCTCTCTTCCCTCGGTCACAATGATCTCTTTTAGATCCTCTCATTGGAATTCGAATGGCCTCGAACGCAGTCCCATGGTATGCATGCTCCCACTCTTCCCCCGTTGAGACCATATCCCGACCATGGATCTTTGCTACCGGACCCAACCCCATCTCTGACAACTGTCCATTGTTACTGTAACCCTTCTCATTTCACCATTCCCGTATCGCATCCTACCTCAATAAACTTGTTATTTCTCATTAGTTTGGTGGGACAAATATATCAAGCAAAGGACGAAAACCCGACTCCGGGTAACCCTGGAGTGTGCCTTCTCCAAATGTACAACAGGTTGAATTATACTAGATGGTGGTGACAAATGAAACCACTGGAAGAAGTTCCTTCGCTGGTTTTCCACATGGCAGTCGTAGAATCCTCGTTGCAGCCATTCTGCATATGAAATCGTCTGCTTTAAATGTAACGGCTCTTCCAAAATTTTTAAATTGTTTCAGAAAGGACTTTGAGAAATGCTGATTGATCCCATTCTCGCATTTCTATGACTTTTCTATGCGATGAAAAATTGCGACTCGTGAAGGTCTGGTTGTGTTGTTTTTAACCATAATACATTTTGCGACTGAAGTTTCAGTGCCAGTCGCTTGACAAGGCCGTGTTCATGAACGTTAGGGTTAGGCTTAGGGGAAAATAGATTACGTCAGATCGATCTGGGACTTATTCTATTTTGCAGAGCTGTCACATTAGACAGGAAAAATATCAAAGTTGCGACTATTAAAATCATGTGCCAGTCGCTTGACAAGGTCGTGTTCATGAACGTTAGGGTTAGGC
>JACMIG010000808.1:10265-26256 GCA_014805385.1 Levipalatum texanum
CTTCACAACCCCAAACGTGCATGCCTTGAAATCAATCGTACTCAGAGAAACCGAATTTCAAATCGCCGATGTACCATTACTTTCCGATCAACCTAATATATCACTTACTTCCCCCCCACGTTACCTAATGTCGAGCGCGATGCGATAAAAGCATATATCTCCAATCTCGTACATCCCCCGAGCCTCTCATTTCCGGTCGGATTAGGCGCTATCTGATCCTATGAAGAGAGGAAGAAGGAGGAGGATGAAGAAATAACGACTGGCGCGATGAGAGGAGCGCCGCCCAATTAGGGTTCTTTAGGACTCAAAAAAACCAAGAGTTTTTAGCAACGATATTGCCACCAGCTGCCTCAAGGATATAGCTAAACAACTAAGCTTTAGAAAATAGCAGGTAACAAGTCATGATCCTACGAAAGAAGGAGTTGAGGCTATGGTTAGAGAGTACTGGAATCGTACCCTAACCGGTTTATTCTCGGGTATTATAGTGATGCGGAGGCGACGCGCGAACAACCAAACGGTAAGCAGCGAAATGATCTATCTTCTGCCCTCCATTCCATTCATTTCGCTACTTAGCGCTAGGTAGTTTGAGCGTCGCCTCCGCATCACTATAATACCGGACAATATTTGTTATTGGAAAGCAAATTGCAGTAGAATTCCGCAATATATCATGCGACAATCTCTCCTAAGGTTCTCACATCGGATTGGAGGAGTTCCAGTAAATGACGGGTAGGTGGGCGGAGTGTATAGCATGGAATAGAACACAGAAGATGACGACGACGATCCACGGTGGCATTGGGAGCAGGAATCCGGACTGATTGGTACTGTATTGGAGGGGGATAAAGGGAGTAGGGAGTGTCCGGACGGGGGTGCGCGAGAAGAGAGGGGATAGGGGTCAGGAGGGAGGGTTGGAGGAGGGGGCTCAGCCCCGCCTCCTTTGACCAGTCAACTACCCTGCCATCAAGAAGAGGTCCCATTGAACAATGCATTGAAATACTTACAATCGTGATTTGAAAAAAAACCTGGAGGATGCATGCCTTCAAGCCCCCAAGACTTCATTTCGTCAGCAGCCCTGCATTGCAGCGGCGCGAATACACTGGATCCGTTGAGCCTCGCAAAACCTTAAGGAATTAGAAATGTTGGCAAAAAAACTTTGCAGATAACATTTGGTTTTTGGTGAATTTTTTTTCCTGCAAAGGTTGATCGCTCTCTGTGCGGAGAAAAATTTTGCGGCAAGATTTTTTCGCCGAGGATAACCGTTGATTCTTCCGAAGCTTTTGTAGAGCATTTCTTTCGAATCGAATAGGGAACGATATTTCAATCACTGACTCTCTGGACCATCTCGTTCTCAATGCTCCATCGTCTGCGTGAAATAGCTACAACAGGAGAGTTAAAGGAAGCATAGATGGCACTTGTCAAATATCAATTCCGAGTATAAAAGGGCTACGATTTCAACCAAAGACATTGAACTGAAAGTTCTTCTTCATCTCTTCAAGATGCGCCTCTTTCTCCTGCTGCTTGCCGTTTCCAGCATTGCCTCGGCAAAGGTGAATTTATTTGATAGAATCCTAAACGGAGCAACTGTGAGCTCGAAAATAGGGACTTGGAAGACTTTAGATTTGCAAAAATTTTTGCAGATCGTCGATGACCTCGCGGAAACACTTTTCGAGTACCTTCACAAGGCAGTACCCGGATACCTCTACACGTTCAGCCGTGGAGTCTACGGAGACTACGAGGTCTTGAGATTTAATTTTATTGAGTGGCAATTTGCACAAAAGTTGCTGACACAGCTTCTTTGCTTAAATAAAAATGGTTAAAAATATGTTTTTAAAAATTGCAGGAATTCTGCCGCGAGCGCACGGGTCTCAACATTACGCTGAACCAATTCACGCAGTTCACCTACGCCAACGTCAAGTTGCTCAAGGAGTTCAAGGATGCAGGAAAGAGTCGCGCACACGTTCGCGCTATTCTCAACCAACCCAGAGTTACGGTAGGGGAATCATTTGTTTTTTTCGGAACTTTAGGGAAATCTTTTACTAGTAACATATTATGGTCATTTAACAAAAGCCAATTGAATGTCAAGCTCTGGTAGGCCAATCTCTATTAGTACTCCAAACAATCTCCTAAAATTATAAAGTAGGGCGTACTTTTAGTACGCTAGTGCAATCAGCATCCTTTCGGAACAACCTGAGCTGTAGTCGTTTAGTTCGGCTGGTAAAATATCAACGTAAGGCAAAGCTGTTTTTCAGGCTGTGTGCCATATCATTGCGTCTTCCAAGGACACGCGTTCTTTGAACGTCTTCGAGAAGCTCGTGCAGGCAGCCATGGCCAACATTAACTTCCTCCCCAAAAACTACGAGCTCTTCGCGCGCGCCATCTACAAGCCTAGCGCAGTGGGATAGCGTTTCCATCATGACCCTCAACACGACGGTTCGACTCTCGGGAGGCCATCTTTTGCAGGCCGTCTGCCACCACTTCGACATATTCTTCTCGCTCGAGTCGCTGGTGCAGTTTATCAAGGAAAAGGCTGAAGACCTGACAGCGCTCAAGCGTCTCTCCAAGAAAGAGACCAATGAAATTGCGCGCCTGTTGAAGCACAAAGACGGCATTGTCAGTTTGCCATTCAAACTATCAACTTTTCAACACTTCAGTACCTTTTTCCAATCAAACTATTCAGTCAAACTATCACTTCAGTGCCTTTTTTCTGAATACCTTTTTCTCTTTCCTACATTTCTTTGTGCATCTTTTAATTCACTAAAAGGTTGATCTTGTAGGACTTCTGCCGGGACGTGAAGAACACGGAGACTTTCAACGAGGTCTGTAAAAAATTACTAGCGACCTAAAAAAGACGCCTCCAGGTGCCTAAGGATTACGAGCTGGAAGACATGGCGCGCGTGTTGCTGGCCAACTACAGATACAGCCTGGATCTGGAAACGATGAACACCTTCTCGCACAATATCTTCTACATGAACAAGGTTCCGCGATTCAGCAGTCCTCGATAGCCTAGGCTCTTTTATTCAACCGGCCTAGGGACTATTGCATATTCACCGTGATGCACATCGGGATAAAAAATCTAGGTCCTTCTCCACCAACAATTATCCGCGAACCAAACACGCATAATTTCGCGATCCTAACGAGACGTTTTTCTCCATTCAAATCAAGGCTTTTCTCGCCGTCTAGTAGGTCAGCTAAGGAGAGAGTCCGTATCTCCCTTCAGTACCTCTGCAAGACGCACGTCGGCATCGACATCAGCCGTGAGCAGCTCGAGTACTACAACCACAACCACGCCCGCGCCGTCATGACCAATGCCAGGAAGCTGAGGACGGTCGACGCCGTCGTCCGCCACTTCACTCCGGCACTCATCAAGGTAATACAGAAACGCGGTGTTATTAGTAACTTATGGCGGTAAGAAAAAGGTTCCGAAGAATACGCCGTCAAAACATTATCGCACACTTGCCAAAATTGTCGAAAACGTTTTGCTCGATGACAAAGCAAGAGTAACGATGAACTTTTCTTTCTAGGATGTATGAGTTTTAACTTCTGTCAGCAAAAATCCATGTTGGAAAGAGAGCGAAAGTTTGCGCACTTGGAACTCAGTTAGTTCCCTTTCTAACTTGCTCCTACTTTCAGAAACAATGCACCGAGGTTGCCGCCACCAACGGAAGAAAGCCGGTGAAGGCCTGGAAGGTCACGAAGGAGAAGAGATATTGAAGACTCGGCTTTGAAAATCGGAAACATTTGTATCGTTGATAAATATCCATAAATTCTTGATTCGTTCGTATATTTTTCCGGATTGCACTTTAAAGACTGGGGAACATTTCGATGGATCACATGGCTCATTGATTATGGACATTCATTGACTGACGTATATTTTCCCATTTTGATGATGCGGAAAATGGATTTGGGTTAAGGAGAGGAACACTTTCCTTAGGCCCGTGGCCAGGTCTCTTTTCTTATATTATGATTGGACCATTATTACTTCACTTTTTCTCTGGTGTGCGCACACAAGTTGATTTCAAGCGAACATCAACTCCGTATTAATTTGATTCCAACTTGATTTTCTATGATCCGCTTCATATCAAGTTGATTTTCGATGATTCGCTATAATCAACTTGATTTCAACTCAAATATGGCTTGAAATTAACTTGGAATATTGACTTGAAATCAAGTTGAAATTCTACTTGAAATCAAGTTGAAATCCTGAAAAAACTTCATCAAGTCTCTATCAATTTGATATCAACTTGAAATTTCGTTTTCGGCTTGAAATCAACTTGTGTGCGCACACCAGAGTTAGGACATTCTACTCAGGCGCTGTGCTACGGATTTCGATAATCAAGAAAACGAATTCTGTGAAGATGAACAAGATGCTCGGTTACGAAGTCAACACCACTTATATCAAACATTGAATGGCGCCAAATATTTGTTCTCATCGCATGGTTCACAACCGATAAAGCGTTTATTTTTGAACCACTTGTTTCGGCATTTTCAAGCGCTGTTCATCAATAGGTAGTTCGTAAACATGCGAATATTTTCGTAACATGTTTTTCTCGCTGCAAAATGCAATATGCGAACTCTGCGTGCTTTTCGTTGCAAACAATACCGCAAGATGAATTTTTGACCTGTACATTTTTGCAGCGGCATGTGGAGCAACGTAAATTTTCTTTCCTGCAAAATCTGATCTTAGCACAGAGAAAAAATGTTTCGTGGGCGTATAGTTAAGTTTTTCTGCATTCCTGATAGTTAATTTCGATGCAATCTATTTAGTCCATGATCTCTCCTTGCTTGTAAACCATCACCAGGCTAGAGATGGAAACCACTGGGAGAGTCGAGATGGACAGGCTCGAACCGCGCAAAGCCTCCCTTTCGAGTATAAAAGCTGTCAGAATCCTGTATAACAATAATAATTCAATTTAATTTAATATATGTAACTTAATATTGTTTTCCGTAAGCTTTATATCGTAATTTCCTTTGACTTTCCACACTCATTTTAATCACATACAAGATAAAGATAATGTATAGATAAATGAATGAATGAATTCCTCCAGCAGAATCTTCCTGATTTTCAGGATGCGACTCTTTCTAATACTACTCGTAGTTGGCAACATTGCTTCCAGCGAGGTGGGCATTTATAACTTAAAGAAGGAGTAGGAGCAAAGTTCCGTGTATGTAAAACAGCTGTGGAAATTGGGGACAAAATTCACTTGCACTTTGGCCTGTGTCTGCGTTTTAGTGCATTTTCTCCACAATTTCCACAGCCGTTTTACCGACATGGAAATTTGATCCTACTCCGTCTTTCACCATCCATGAACATGTTAAGCCCATCGATGACCTTGCCGGACCGCTAACCTCCCTCCTGCATCGGTCCATACCGGCAAATGTATACCACTTCAGTCGAAAAGTATACGATGATTATCAAGTGCGTTAGCATCACTCCGGGATTAAATATAATTGGATCGTTTTCAGAAATTCTGTATCGCTCGTACGGGAGTCCGCTTCACGCTGGATCAGTTCGCGCAGTTCAACTACGGAAATGTCAAGTACCTCGAACAACTCAAGGACAAAGCAATGAATAATGGCAATTATATTCGCAACTTCCTCAACAGCGACGAAAGCAGGGTGTTTACATGATTTCTGTGCCCTCCCTTAGCTTGCCAATCTCCGAAACAAATTTTGGCCGCTACTTAGCCATGATTCCAAACCATTAGCTGAAAAGCTAGTTTCAAAACTCGTATAACTTAGCGGAATTTGTAGACCGGGAACTCGAAAAAGGTTCATTTGGTCAAAGGCCAGGCATATGTTTATTCCAGTCGTTCAGACATTGTGCTATGGCTATGCTAGTGTCGATCCCACCCGAACCATGCAAGTCTACGAGAAATTTGCACTGGCGATCGTGGTGAATAGAGGATATTTGCCCTATAATCCGGACTTGTTCGCTCACGTCATGTATGAGCCTTCCAAGGTTAGTTTTCAAACTTGCTGGAAATGTATACTAATAATCTCCAAAATACTCTGTAAACTAGAAACATTTAAATAACGCATATTTAGACCCTCTGCTCCAAATTTAAAATAACCATCTCGATCGAGGCGCTTATGGAGTGGACTAAGACGCACGGCGAAAAACTGGATAAGATCAAGAAATTCGGAGACCCCAAATCTTTGGCCGCCTTGATGAACAGGAGCAAATTGATGGTTAGTACAGGATTATTAGAGTATCAAAACAAAAGTTTCACTGTCCGAAACGGATTGAGGATAGCGTTTCGCAATTAATATAATCAAAAATTCGACAAAATGAAGAATTTTGTAGAAATTCTGCACTGAGGTGGAAGCACTGCACTCAATTCAGAAGGTCGGGACGAACCCATTTTAGAATCATACCTGCAATGTTTTCAGGTTTCTGGCTATGAAGAACTTCTCCAGAGCAAGATACTGGATTGATCATCTCGTGCGTTGTATTCGAAGCATGATAAATTTTCGTATCGAGCCTGGTAATATGCATTTTTTACAATTAAATGTAAATCTTCTGATCGGACTCTGAGCAAAAAATGTGTCAAAAGCGATCATTGCTCGAGTGGAAACTTTGGCCTCGGAGCATTATTTGGCCGTTAATTCCGACACAAGCTCGTTCTCCGTCTTTTCATGCTCTGATATCCGGCTAGAGATTGCAGATGTTGCAGATGTATTCGACTATTTATAAAAGCTCCCAGAAATTCTCCAGCAAATTTCATCCTCATTAGGGCCACAGTTACTAAAAAGAATGCGAATTACACCACACCGGAAGGGCATATTGCATTTGCTGTCTAAAGGAATACATTCTATACATGTATAAGAAACAGTTAACATGACCTTAAAGAAGCCCACCGAGCACTTTTCGATTTTTCGGTTTCATTTGCATCTGAAAGTGCTCGAAAAATGCTGTCGAATGATACCAAAATCAACTACTATAGATAAGTCTTTGGCTTTTAAAGAGCGAAATTGCTTCATTGGTTGTTGGCACTTTGCCAAAACATTATTCGCGTTATTTGAACGTTTTATTATATTTCCGCAGTTCTGAGCTACGATTTCGAGTTTTTAAAAAATTATGTAATAAAAAACACAAGAAATATCGCTTATCATCGCGAAAAACGCGAATTTATCACTTTGGCAAAGTGCCAGAATTGGTCCCGCAACGATCGGGACTGATATTCCCTGATATTGGCACAGTGCCAACGCATCATTTTCGCTTATTAGATAGTGAAAATTTTGTCTGTGAATATTGATTTTGGTATCATTCGACAGCATTTTTCGAGCTCTATCTACTACACTACTAAAAGAGTAGGTCCAAAAGTGCCCGGAGTCCTTCTTTAAAGAAGGAGTACGAGCAAGATTCCGGTCTGAAAAACAGCGGTGGCCATTGTGGCTAAAATAATCTTAAACGCAGACAAAGGCCAAAGTGCAAGTGCACTTTCGCCTAGGCCTGCATGTTTGATTATTTCAGCCACAATGACAGCTGTTTCTCGGACCTGAATTTTGCTCCAACTCCTTCTTTAAAGAAGGCATGTCAGCATTCACCTTTTCTCAATGACATCATCGAGCTCCCAGTCTCCTGCTGCTCCTTCCCAACATTCCTGAAGCAGGTATTGTAGAGAACCCAAAGCGTTCTAATTCCCACACCCGGACAACCCCGATGGCGGACTGCGCGCTTATGATCTACCTCATCGGACCCAGGTTCATGACCCGTGTGATTCAATCTACCACGAAAAAATGCTCGAGGAGCTTGATCAAAAGCGAGCGCAGTCCTCATGGCGTTATCCGGACGTGGGAATTAGATCGCCTCGGGTTTCCCCCCATATGTACATTTGGCACCTTGCATACAGTTATGCAGAGCTCACGCTTGGCCGGCCTGGTCAGATTCACCGTTACCCACTCCTGTAAAGTGGCTGACTATCGCGAAATGACATGTTATCCTGGGTATAATTACAGGCCAATGCCCGGCGGTCACTGCGCAGCTGCTCTACCTGCAGCCTGCAGTCATTCCTTCTGGATAACTTGCGTTCTTGGAGATTCATAAACTTGTAACAATATGTAAAAGTGATAAATAAAACCTGACTAATAAAAAACGAACAACTTGCGTTCTCGAGCGTCGCAGAGTTGTAACAATGTGTAAACATGGTTAATGCTTCCATCAGACACCCATCGTTCAGAAGCTTTAACCGAGTTATCTCTAATATATTTATGCCTAATAAAATCAATCGATACTCATTTTGGCAGCCCTAGATAATTGTGAGTGCCTGCAATCCCATGCATGAATGGAGCGGCTGTATATTCCCATCGTCCCCATGGCTCTGCCCCTCTCTCGACGCTTGATTGGGTGCCTCTGGGAAGAACGAAGCCCCGTGAATGTTCTGTCGCCTCGAACCGAGTCCAATCCAATCCTTCCAAGATAATCTTCGGCTACGTTTATCAATAATCTTCTCAATCAGACTTATGACCATCTACCATTAACCAAATTGAAGACGACGTAGTTGTTGTGTTATTTTGTCTAACTCAAACGTCGAAATACATCTTCTTCTCTCTTTTATAAATCTGCCTAGTTTTTCCGTTATATTCGCTCTAAATATGAATTTTTTGTTGTATAACTCTCTTTTCCATTAATTTTAGTAACCAGAATTCTTGGTTTCGTAGAACCTTTTGTCTGTAGCATGATGTAGTAGGGCATTAACCTTTCCCCTCCGGGGGGTCCATCATGGTAGAGTGAGGCTTGTATGCGCTGGGGGTGGGGAGAAATGCCCTCTGCGTCTTGTGACAGGGACGAGAGAGGCGCGTGGATGAGAGACGGCAGGCTGTTAGACGAGGTCATGGGAGGAGGGGGATGGGGGAGGGCAGGGGGGACACTCCATCGGATGGAACACGGTGCAATAATTGGATGCATGTCCTCCCACTGTTGCCAAGAGTTGCGCAATCCACCGAGATTGAAGGGGAGGGAAGGGGAGAGGCTGCCACCCTTCGAGTGGGTTCACGTGCATCGGAGAGTTCTCGTGAGAGCAGGAACAAATGACGGATTCAGATCGGGGAACGAAGAGCAGAGAAGGAGGGAAGGGAGGGAGGGAGGGAGGGAGGAGAGACTGGAGATGAGACATGAAGGATGGGCATGATTATCATCTGTCGATGACAATGTACTGATAGGAGGGAACTACAAGTGATGGGAGGGAATGGGTGCTCTCGACAGTCAACACGGAGGGAAGGACAGTGATCAAAGGCCCCAACTACGATGAGAGACTCGCCCAGTTCGAGGGTGCTATCAGGGGAGAGAAGGGATGATTGGGAGGGGAAGACAGGGATATGGGCACGTTGGCACTATCAAAACACTCAACCAACAGTGGAGACAGATTCTGCCAACAATTCAGCCAGATTTCGGTCAATTTTCAGCTGGATCGCTTATATTTGCCAGACTGTCTGGCACTTATCCGAGGTTCTGTCTCATTCGCAATTGTAGACGATTATCTTCGGAAAGCCTTGGTACGATGCAGAGGGCGGGATTCCTCTCTCTGATCACAATCTTGAATATCCTTCTCCCGCCCCTTGGTTGATTCTCTGATCGAACGCAAGGACTCCGGCCGTTCGTTACACAAACGATAGGTGTGGGAGAGGGCAGAGGTCCTTGGTGCCCTCCTCCCTTCCTCCCCTCCTCCCTCTCCTCGTCCACGTCTCAATCAGAAGAAAATGCCAAGGATTCCTCTTGTGCCATAATCTGCGGCAGCCATTGAACATCTTCACCGCCCTTTCGAAATGGGCCACGGCCTCTTTCTCCGTTCTCCTCCTCCCTGTGTAAATCTCACTTTGAATGGTCCTCTTCCCTCCCTCCAAGGGTTGCTTGTATTCCCTTCCCCCCTTGCCTCTTCTCCTTTCGCGCGCTTTCCTCACCCGTCCCTCCCCTCCTCTTCCTCTCCTGCCCTTGGCCCTTAGTCACATTCTTAGGTTCCAACTATCGTCTTATGCTTGCTTTCACCCCCACTTTCTCATCGCTGATTCAGGGCCCTTTCTGTTTTGCCTTCAGTGTGGGCGGGTCCCTCCCTTCCTCCCTTCCTTATCTGTCTATTCCTCCTCTGATCGTCCTCCTCCACACGTGCTCCTTCGTTCCTTGCAGCCATGCCCAACTGCCCCACCTGCAGCAAGCCCGTCTACTTCGGTCAGTCCCCCTCCCCCTCTCCCCTCCACTCCTCCCTCCAGCTGAGAAGGTGCAGTCACTCGGCAAGGACTGGCATCGCGCCTGCCTTCGATGCTGCAACGAATCATGCAAGAAGACTCTTGTCTCTGGCAGCCACTCTGAGGTGGGAGGGGGAAGGGAGAGGGGGGAGGAGTGTTTCAGCACGAGGGCCAGCCGTACTGCAACCGCTGCTACGGAGCTCTGTTCGGCCCTAAGGGGTACGGCCACGGAGGTGAGTGACGTGGGCGGGGGCGGAGAGTGGAAGAGTTGCAGGAACGGAGTCTCACACCTTCCTCGGCGGCTCTACCTAACTGTCCCTCCTTTCTTCCTTGCCTCTCCCTCCCTTCCATTCCCCGTGTCGAATTGATCTAGAATTCCCTGACCTGGCGTCCCCATTCCTGGTATGTATCAGTGCTAATCATTGAACGGCAGTAAACAATTCTTTCTCGTTGGATGCCCTGTTGGACAGTACTCGGAGGGGGGAGAGGGGGGATACTGTAATTGACTCCAGTCCCGCAGATGACGTCTCCCAACGCAAGGACGGCAATCGGATTTGGCACAAAGTAATGGGAATCGGGGGCTGATAAGGTGAAGGGGGGAGGGGAGGGGGGAGGGGGATATCCGTCAGTCGCTGCCTTCTCTCCCCACCACCTCCCCCACCAACTCTTCCACTCTGCACAATGTAGCCATTCCTCATTGACGTCTCCATCGACGTCAACGAGGAGATGTTTACCTCCACTTATCCGATGACTTCTTCAGCGTCCGAAAGGGGAAAAAGATCTCGAGTGGCATGTCCCGATGAATCAGAGTCCGTATGGAGAGTCCTCTCTTCCCTCCATCCGAATAGCCTTGAAGCCTTCTCTCTTCCCTAATCAGTGGCAGCTCCTCCTCTTCTCATCATTGGCTCCGCCCATCGGGGACTTTATAAAAGGGAACGATGAGACACAGTTCAGGCTTCACATTTTTATGTTATTGACTCGCTCTCTTCCTGGCCCTGGTTTCCCACAAAATTGAATCAAGATATTTCGGCTGTCCAAGTTTGGCACTAATTCTCATCAAAATGTGTCCACAACCCGTTCACATTTGTTGCCATGAATGTTTATCATTTTGTTAAGTTGGTTGGTCCAATCTCGTGGGGAATACCGGAAGACTCAATAGCAATTCCTCTTCCTGTCCCTTGTCTGTCGTGGTCTCCTCTCCGCCCCGCCCCTCCCTCCCCCCTCCTACCGTATCCCCCAGGTACCCTGCCATGGCCCCGTCGCTCGTGCGTCTCGTGCTCGTCTCCTCCCTCGTCGTCTCCCTCGTCGCCTCCCAGATGACATTCACTGACAACTGGCAGAAGAGGGGAGGAGCCCTGGCCATGGACAAGAAGACGTTCGTCATTCCTTTTTAATTTCGTCTTTATTTCTCGGTTGAATTCTGCTTGCAAGGCATGGTATCAGAAGGATGGATTTTTTGGTATCTGAAATGGATTGATACTTACGTCTTTTGCAATTGACCTCAACAAGTTTATGCCTCAAATACTTCGCCATCATGTCTGCACTCCCAACAAAGTGCTTGCTTACTGTAATGAGCTTCGAAAATAGAAACTCAATCGACATTCAGCTCAGTGTGAGTACTATCGAAACAAAAAAATGAATCGAAAGTTCACGAGTTATTTTCTGTATCCTGGCCATCTCGAATTAGATGTTTGTTGAGGCGCTGTTAGTTGTTTATTTCAAAAGGGAGGAAATAGATAGTGAGGGAAGAGGAGGAGGAAGACCCTCCTGAGAGGCCACCCAATCTGGCTTAAGCCCTGACGTAGAAGCCATGCAGAGTAGGGTATTGGACGGGCCTGTTGATCTCGTGATTGTTTCAGGCATTCGCTGGGAGACGCCAACACAATCTTCATCTCTCAGCCCTCCAAGGGGGCCGCCCCCTACTGTTCCCCCACCTCCGTGTCCTCCATGCTACGCGAGTTGGCCTTCCTCACCGACACCTCCGCCCGCGTTGCCGCCCAGCTCAGTGCCTGCTCCGAGCACTGACCTCTCCCCTCCTACCGTATCCCCACTCCTATTCGTGACTCCATTCCAATTACTCGAGTCCCCCTCTCTCCCCTCTCAGCCACGGAACGAGACTGCGCGATAAAGTCGTTATCGCACTGTTATTACTGCAGACTCGCGCGTGCGAGAAAAAGGGCCGATTGGAAGGGGAAGGGACGAGTCTCCCAATTCAGTGATCACAATCCAAAGAACTCCACGATAACGACTCCATTGATCGGCAATTGGAACGAACACGTGATGAGGGGATAGAATAGAGAAGGAAGGAACACCCTGCAGAATGGAACCATTCAATCTTCTCTCTCCCTCTCGACCCTTGACCTTTTCCCTCCCCCCGTTCACTCCACGAATTCTCATATCACTTGATAAGCCCGACTGTGTTATCTAAAATGGCCTTCGATCCCTGACCATCTCCCCCTCAGTCTCCTCTCCTCCCCTTCTCAGATGCTCTCCCGTCCCCTCAGTCGCTGTTTCTCCTCTCGCCCTTCCTCCAAGTACGATGCCATCGTGGTGGGAGGTGGCCACAATGGCCTCACGGCAGTCAGTCTCCCCCTTCTCTCCCCTCCCTCCCCTCTCCCTCAGGCTGCCTATCTGGCCAAGGCGGGGAAGCGAGTGGCAGTCATGGAGAAGAGACACGTCCTGGGAGGGGCTGCCGTAACGGAGGAGATCGTGAAAGGCTTCCGCTTCTCCCGTGCCTCCTACCTCCTCAGCCTCCTCCGTCCAGTCGTCATCGAGGAGCTCCGACTAAAGGTCTCTTCTCTTCCTTCCCTCCCCCCATCACTTCCGTGTCTCAGGACCACGGCCTACGCTACCACATTCGCAATCCGAATTCATTCACTCCCGTCAGGGGAACAGATCGAAGTCTCCTCCTCGGATTGGACATGAAGAAGAACCAGGCAGAGATAGCCAAGTTCTCGACGAAGGACGCAGAGGTGGGGGGAGGGGGTAGAGACCCTCTCCATCTTCTCCTTCAGGCCTTCCCTCGATACGAGCACGAGATGGGGCGAATTGTGCAGTGCCTCGAGAAGCTCATGGACCATTCTCCACTCGACATCAATGAGACCGGCAAACTGGCCAAGATCAAGAAGCTCGCCCAGTTGTACAGAACTCGTGAGACTGACGAGGGGAAGGGAGTGGGAGTTGTGGTTGAGTGTCTCCCCTCGGATGGAAGGGTTCTCTCGATCTCTATGAGCTGATGACTGCCCCCATTGCCAAGGTGGAGAGGGAAGGGAGGAGGGAGAGAAGGGCTGCAGGTGATGGACAAGTGGTTCGAGAGCGACGTCCTCAAGGCGACAATCGGGACAGACGGAGTGATCGGACTGGCCTCTTCTCCTTACGACGTGGGAACAGGGTGAGGAGGAAGGGAGGGGGAGGGTGAGGGAGGAGGTACAGGTACGTCCTCCTCCACCATGTCATGGGGGGACTCGACGGGCAGACGGGGGCATGGGGATACGTCTACGGGGGAATGGGAGCCGTCTCCGCTTCCATCGCCTCAGCCGCCAAGGAAGCAGAGGCAGAACTCTTCACTGATATGGTAAGGGACTTCAAGTGGGGGGAGGAGGTAATCTGAAGGCTGTCGACGAGGTACTCACGGAGGAGGGAAGGGCACGGGGAGTCAGAGTCGGCACCCAAGAGTACCACGCTGACACTGTTCTCGTTGGAACCACCCCTAAGGTGGCCTTCCTCGATCTCCTCAAACAGGTGCCCCCTCCCTTCCTCCACGTGCACTCCCTCCCCTCCAGGGAACTCTTCCTCCATCCTTCGAACACTCCATTCGGGCCATCGACTACACGTCGCCCGTGACAAAGATCAACGGTTAGTGGGGAGAAGAAGGGGTTCGATTGGGATCTGCAGTGGCCATAAAGGAACTTCCCAACTTCCTTTGCTCTCCCAGTCAGGGCAAAGACCCAATGCCCCACCACCACACGACTATTCATATGAACAGCGAGAGCATGAGGGTGGGAGACAGAGAGTCGGACATGGGGAAGGGACACTTGCAGATTGTGGACGAGGGGATGAAGAACTTCAGGGCGGGCCTGCCGAGTGAGAGGTGGGTGGAGGGAGAGGAGGGGAAGGGAGGAGAGGGACAGGCCGATGATCGAGATGACTCTTCCTTCCGTCGTCGATCGATCGATCGTCGATGGCGATGGCCACGTCGCCCTTCTCTTCACTCAGTTCACACCATACACTCGGGCAGATGGAGAATGGACAAAGGAGAAGAAGGAGGAATACGCGAGGAGAGGTACTCCCCTCCCTCCCCTTCCTCCCTCCTGTTCATCTTCAAGTCTTCTCCCAAATCGACGAGTACGCTCCCAACTTCTCTTCTTCCATCATTGGCTACGAGATTCTAACTCCTCCCGACCTGGAGGCGACATTCGGCCTCACTGGAGGGGTGCGTCCCCCCTCCCCTCCAATCAACGTTCACTCCCCCCTTCAGAATATCTTCCACGGCAGTATTTCTCTTGACCAATTGTACTGGGCGCGTCCCGTGGCCGGCCACTCCAACTTCTCCACTCCCATCGAGGGCCTCTTCCTCTGTGGTAGTGGGGCTCATCCAGGTAGAGAAGGGGAGGCACTGGCCAAGAGGAGAGTCTTCTTCCAGGTGGCGGAGTCTGCGGTTCCCCCGGCAGACTCGCAGCCCACCAAGTTCTCGGCAAGCTGTAGATGCGTACTCCAAATTTACGAAAATAAATATTCCTTCCATAAACTATTTTATGCTGACAATGAGATCTGAGGTCGAGGGAGAAGATCGTGGATTAGAAACTCGACATTGGAGGCATCGATCTATTCGAGGGTAGAAAAAGAAGCGATGGAGGAGAGAGTGAGGTACTCCACGACGGCCTCCCCCACGGGCACTGCAGACAGTTCTTGACTTCCTTCCCCCTCCCTCCCCTCACCCAGTCCATGGCAGATCCTCCTCTGTAGGAAAGAAGAATAACTGTGGAGAGTGCGAGGGGCACAGAATGCGAATACTCCGATGAGGAGGAAACGGAGGAGGAAGCGAGCGCTCAGCTGAAGGGGCCACTTCATCGGATACGGGATATTCAGTGCCTTTCCCTCTTGGACGACACTGCCGAGAAGAGTGTAGACGAGGCCATGGAGGACGAAGAGAAGGGAGAAGAGATGGAAGGGGAGACAGTGAATGGATGCAACTGGAGGGGAAACGAGGGAAGGGAGGGGAGACTCACAGTCGACTTCGCTGTGCCACAAGGTGCAGAGACTGCCAGTGACGATGAGAGCCCAGTGGAGGGCGGGAGAAGAAGTGAGAAGGAAGTCGAGGAAGAAGGGAAGGGGAGTCGATGGCCTCCAGAGTCTCTGCCTTATCCCGCGGCATCGAGCGAATGTTACCAATGGTTTCAGAAGAAGACTCGCGAGAAAGGTCGATCGTAGAAGGTACTGAAGATGGTCTTCGGTAGTCCTCTCCCCTTCCCCCCTCACCTGTCCCGTGCAGTGAAGTTCCATTAAGCGAAGGATCGACGGCAGGGCGACACCCACGGGGAGATCGGCCTACGATTCATTAGGCCATAAAAGGAAATGAATATCACGAACACTTTCCCTTTCTCCTTCCTCACTTCCCCCCCCCCTCTATAGGACAAACTGACATGACACGAAATATCCCTCCCCGTCCATCCGAATCGAATTGTCACGTTCGGAGAGTGATCGTTGAAGTATGGAGAGTGAAGGGGATGGGAAGGATCCGAGTAGGACACGAAGTCGTCGAGGAACATCCAACTGTCGGACTGGAGGAGTGGAGGGAGTAGGGGGAGGGGGG
>JACMIG010000809.1:0-26252 GCA_014805385.1 Levipalatum texanum
CCTCCCCCACGACTGACCTGTCTGCCTTGAGGATGTCATATTCATCCTGCTGCTCTGCGAGTGTCAGCTCGGAGTCGAGATAGGTCAAGAACTCTCCTCCTCCTCCCTCTGTCTGCCGGTACAGTTGAAGAGCGGAGTCGTCCCTCTGCGAGTCCCTCTCCTTCCTCTCCTCCCTCCCTTCCCTCACTTTGTGTGGTGCCCTGAGTGCCCGAATGACTTCTCCAATCTGTTCTCCGAGTGCCTCGTGGATCCGAAAGCTGTAAGTGACCTGAAGGGGGAGTGGATTCCTTCAGAGTGGAGGGACTCACGGGGCGCATTGGCTCGAGGAAGCAATTGGCAGTGAAGGGGTCAGAGTCGCTGACATACTGCACACGGCACGTCACCTCCGTCTCCGATGCCATCTTCCGATTATGGTAGGCTGTCTAGTAGGACACTCTCATGGCCCTCCTACTCGAAGACTCCTGCAAGCACCGCATTGTTTATTTTCGGTTGCGTTCGCGCTAATTGTTCAGAACGCAGAGAGCACGTAAACGGCTATGGAATTTGGGAGAAAAGACGAGGTGAGGAGGGGGGAGGGGAGGGAGGTGCCCCCACAAAGGAAAGAGCTGATGAGGCATCGCAAGTCATGTTACAGCGTTCCAGTACTCGAGAATTGGATTGAGAAAGTGGAAGGAGTGGGAGGATGAAAGAGGAGAAGGGCAAGGAGAGTAACTGCTACCAGAAGCAACAGCTGGAGATTATCGTCACTTGTGGCAAACAAAGACAAGACTCCGTCCAAGTTCGTGATGCCCTCCGGATGGTATGGAAAGCGGGATGCCGAGGCGGAATCCGAGTCAGATTAGCAAGAAGACGACTAAAGCAATACTCTTGTTACAGGGTCCGCGAGGAGCGTCAAGCCAAGTGGTCTTATGGAGGGCTCACGGCGTGGGAGAAGGAGAGGATGAACCTTCCTGCTGTCTCGGTTGTCACGACCACCACCTCTGCGCCGAAAAAGCCGGTAAACGGGTTTAATCAAAAATGAGTATGAATTCTTGTAGGCACCGGCAGTCGCTGGCAAGTGGTCATATGGAGGACTCACGGCGTGGGAAAAGGAGAGGATGGGCACCAACCCGCCCAAATTCGTCATGCCCTGAAAGTGGGAGCTCAACCCTTGTTGCTGAATAAATGTTCATTGCTCGAATCATTCTCACATTTTGATTGCATATTCGAATACGCGAAGGAATCATGTGCCTTGTTGCGGTAATCGTTGACATCAAATCGGTTTAGGAACCCAACTTTATGCTTTTTACCGGGAACCAATTTGCTTCGTTGCAAGAAAATTATAAGTGCATTTCTAACATAAATCGAAAGGCCACGAAAGGCTTTAAAGAAGCAGATACTACCTCTCACTAATAACGCATGTTTATGTGGCTGTTAGAATGGATACGAATTAGGCACATGTAACTGAAATTCCAGCTCGAATCGAGTGTTTTCCGCTGGGCGGCAAACGCTGTGGACTCAGCTGGCCATGTCTTTTAACGTTTGGCTCTGGACAGGATTTTCCAAATGATCAGTCGCACTGTATTGGCACACGCATGGACTCGATGCTGAGACTGTTTTCTTGTACACATTTCACAAACTTCTGGCACAGAGTCTGACTACAGAGGTCTCGTTCTTTCGTCGGGTCTTTTTGGTCCTGATGTTGAGGTCGGGGGGTAAGGAGAGGTTGAACACCACCTACTCTTGTCGTCATGCCTTGCAGCCGTGTACAATGGCGTTAGGAAACAATGCGAACCGCCTCGGATTTGAAAGAGCCGAGGCGGCCGAGTTGGTCCCGATGTTCCAGCTGTTTACACATCTCCCATACAAAGGGGACAGCCCCTCTTTTTCAACCTGGACCTCCTGTCTCCCGAGAGCAGGAATTGCGTGGCGTAACAGGGCACAGTAGGCGACCAATCCGTTCATGTAAGAGAGGCTTCTCCCTCCGCTGTCAGACAATCCTCCCTGTGCCATCGCCGACTGGTGAGCCCTCCATGAAAGGGCCTACCGTACTCCGAGGAACATTCAAGGCACGCCCCTCCCTCATAACTATCTATCATCACTCGCCCTATTTCAGATTGCAAGAATGTGGTTCTATTTTGTATCATGCATGTTGCTGTCAATGCTGGCCATTGATCAAGCGTGGGCCATGTACAATCGGACGACCATATCCAGGTGACTAGAACTTCAAAAATGAATACAATGCAAATTTCAGCCATCAAGAGGTTCGTGACGTTCGCGACGTTGACAGCAAGGTTCTGATGAAGAAGATACTGAGCACTGATGTGAGCGTGAATTCGAGCGTCAAACCCGTTACCGCAAAATATGCGGCGAACAAGGAAGTTTTAATACCGAGGTGTGCATATCTTCTAGCTATCTCAGCCTCAATTTCAGTGGAACGTTTGAAGAGATCATGAATCGGACTACGTTTTCAAAAGGATCTCGAGCGCAGCCGAAGAAGGGCTCACTTTTCTGTTTCCTCTTCGCGCATCCGAAGCACTTCAGCAGAGTTAGTAGCAATTATTATGAGCGGAACGAATACTAAGAAAACGCTCATCTTCATCAGTACCCTGCTTAGCCCCTCATCGATCTTGGGTCAGAACTGCGAGAGATATGTTGGCGTATGATGCCCGAGGGCGATGAGCATGTATTCCGGGAATTTCTGCTGACAATAGAGAGGACAGATTGATGCTTGCCGTTTGCAGGTGCCCGTTGTCTCGCAAACATGGCTTCCTCGCTGTGATCGTGGGGAGTTTTTCGTCTCCAGAACCATCAACGTCACTGCCAACGAGACAGATGTGAACTGTGGTGCCGTCCGCCAAATGACCGCCAATTACAGCCTGAAACTTATCGTGAGGAAGGCGAAATCGGAATCACAGCGGACAGTGACCTTTCATATACAACAGTTTTCGGAGACGTTTGTTTCGTCAAGTCTTTTGTAAACGGCTAGTACAGATTCCTGACGATCGACCGCATCTCCTTGCCAAGGGACTTTTCGCCCTTCACTTCGCCTACAAAGCTTATCCTGACTTCGATTGGTACTTCAAGGTGTGCGTTATCGAAAACCTTGGAAGGTTCGCTTTAGGCCGATAGTGACACTTACGTCATCGTGAAGAATCTTCGCAAATACCTCGCTACTCTTGATCACACTAAGCCGTACTACGTGGGATATCGAATGAACTACGTCGTTCGGAAAATAGTCGAGTTCTCCGCTAAGCATGTTTTATGCTAATATTCAGGAGCACGGATATAATTCGGGTGGAGCTGGCTATGCACTGAGTAAAGCAGCCATGAAGATATTCGAAGAACAGCTTTTCCTTAATCGCACTCTCTGCCCTCCAGCGTACAACGAAGATGTGGGGATTGGAAGGTATGTGTATACTGTAGCGGCACGATCTCTTGCTCTTCGTCCACTCACAGTCATACTTTTACGAGTTGGGAGAGTTACATGGGCAGGAGGCTGTACATACAGCAGGGGAGACGAAACTTTTCCGCTCGAGCGGAAGTTTTCTTTTTACCTCTGCTGCGGATCTGTCGAGGGGCGAGGGAGGTCCAAACCGCTTGATGTTGTTCGGGAGACTGATGCTGTTCTATGTTGTCTCAGCGGGCCTTCTCCCCTCGCCCCGCGAAATGTGTCCTTGTACGCTTGTTTGCCGACAGCTTGTAAAGGAGAAGAATGTGCGGTGAAGTCAGGGATATTTCTGCAGTTGCTTCGCCAACGTCGGAATCTACCCGCATGACACGAGAACCGAGAAGGGCCAGCAGCGATTCAACGCTTACAAGTTCGATCAGATCTTTGAGCAGAAGATCCACCAGAACTACATCTTCGATAAATATAACACCTCGTTGAAGGTACGCGGTGGTTAACCGAGAGAATCGATGACTGACGTTGCAGGGTCCGCTTGCCGTTCCCGACGACCTCATCAGTGTGCACCACTTGTACACTAACGAGATGCTTACGTATGATGTGCTTCTAAACGTCGTGAAATAATTTCGCCTACTTCCTATCCATCATATCTTCCACCGTAGAAAATGAATAGTTTAGGGCAAACCTTAAAGTGTAAGTTGTTCGCAAGAAAATCATCTTTTTGAGTTTACATTGCGAATGTTCCATGACCGGTAGCATTAGGGGGATTCACTCGTGTTGTGGAACAAGACTTAAGTTTATGGCACTATTGTAGCTTCAATTGTCTTTTTTTCCATATTCCATGTTTACGGATAAACAGGCCAGCGAAATTACTATAATACATCTTTTCAAAGAAAGCATCCATCAGAGTACTGTAATCTCGTTGTTTTCGAAGGTACATACTAACTGGCGATATTCTTTAGCCAGATACAGGTGGTTTTCGTAGCTGCTCAGAGCTCGAGTGTTTTAGTTTTCCGGTGTGTGAAGTTGTTACTAATACATCCTCCTCTGCCATGAGCCAAGCTGATACAGCGTAGGTGTTTCACTGTAACATGTTTAATTGAAGTGTGAATCCTTCAGCGCTGCACTGTTGCCGTTCCTCTCCCATTCAAACCAATGCATCATAATGAGCACACTCTCAATTATATTCAACTCCGTGTTTCTATTCGTTTTATTAACCGGAGACAAAAAGTGTGTCATTGTGATGTAGTGTAATTCACAAGATTAGAATGCACATCTTCTATCGCACGTGCCTGGCGACGTTCACTGGAGCCAATGTTATCTACACTTTGCTCTTCATCGCTACATTCCCCGTAAGACAGTCTGATGTGCATGTCCCTAATTTTCATTCTTAAGATAATCGATCTCTCGAAGCTCAGTGCAGTACTCATCGGTCATGGGCCAATATCCGACAATAAGTGGCTGAGCACAGCCTGCTACGCTGGAATGCATTTGATAGTTGTCCATTCAACGTTTCTTCTTGCTCTTCATTTCTTGTTTATCTTCACTCAAGTCACTCCGCAATGGTAATTGATAATTATAGACAATTGGAAGATAGTTCTTCAGGAATCGCGTCCATGCCTTCCTGCAATGGAGGTTGGCCCTTGTCGTTCTCTTCGTTGCGGACATTTTATTCATGCTTCTCCCTTCACTCGTAACCATCATTCGCCTGACTCCAAACGATCTGACAGAAATCAACCTCAGGCGGGCTTTGAAGATGAAACGAGAACAGCCTTTCGATTTCGTACGGAACAAATACGGAGTCGACGTTCACCAGTCAGGATACATAGCGACGCTCTACAGAGTCAGTATTCCTATCGAATTTCGTTCCATGTTTTCCAGACGCCGAATCCAGATGGAACATACACCCTACAGTGGGACTACATTTGGTGCAAGGTACTCTACGAATCTGTATGTAAACTGACGGCATAACTGATCACAGATTGCAACATATTCCCAGCTGCTGCTAGTTGAACTTTAACTTAACTCTGTGCCTCAAAATCATGCAAAGGCTAAAGGCCCTTCCCACACAAACGTCAAAAGTGATACACTAGGGTATCTCTCAAGCTACAAATCTTTAGGGGCAACTTCAAGTGCAGATGTTTCGGTCGTTGGTAGCGCAGGTGCAATAGAGTTCCAGGGATTTGGGCGGATATTTACAGACGGTGATACCCATGGCGCTGTGCTACATGCCATCAATGATTACCTACACTCTGCCGTTAATAATGGTTGATGGTTTGAAAGTCGCCAGTGATCTGAGCCGTGTCACAATGGTGCAGGGTCATCAGTAACTCCTTTATGCACCTTCCTGCTCTTGGCCTTTCCTATCATAGAGCCGGTCGTGCTTCTTTACTTCCTCGTTCATCTACGGTGAGAGAACAACATGACAAGGGCACTTTCTTCAGTCGCCACCTCGCACGCTGCATCCTCTTCCTCCTGGGGATGACACCACCTGCGGATGTTGCATGAGAACTCAAAGCCAATGACGAATTGTTTACAGACTCGGGCGGTCTTCGTACTCAGTGAAGTCACTCCAAGCGTCGCAGCTGCTGTCCGCACCGAGACTGTGGACACTACCGGAAGCCTTCGTCGTGAGAAGCCATAGCCATTATCTTTCTGTGATCCAGGCACTGTGCCAACCGAATAAAGACATGGACATGAACTCCATGAGTGTTGTTCACTGTTATTCATCCGGAAGCAGAGATTCTAGCTGCACTCTTGTCCGCTTTGTTGGCTTCTGTGTCAAGTCTAGGTTGGGCGAGCGAGAAACAGAATTTTGCAAACCGAATAAAGACATGTACTGGCACAGCACACCATGAGAGCTGTTCATTGTTATTCATCCGGAAGCAGAGATTCAAGCTGCACTCTTGCCTGCTTTGTAGGCTTCTATAGCAGATTTAGGTTGGGCGAACGAGGGATAGATCTCTAAATCTCCTCAAATTTCCTTGTCCGCCTCTATTCGAGAGGACTAACAGAAATTTAGCAGATCGATGTTTCCGCCATATCATACATTCCATTGTTCAACATTCCCTAAGGGCATCTGAACAAATGCACGTCCAAACCCCGTCCACTGTACTTCCCGGTGCTTGGCTCATAGTCTTGGCGTATAAAAGCAGATATGATGAACCATCCTCACTACAGCAGCAACACGCTCTCTTGAGCATTTCCAATCATGGCCGCCAAGTTCCTCCTACAAGCTGCACTTCTCTCCATGGGGGCAGTCCTCACAGCAGCACAATGCGCGTCTTCTCCTTCGACCTCCACAGACAACGTCAAGTATGGGAGTAATGATATGGCTGAAGGTTGATGGTCCCCCTCGCAGCTGCGCCACCTGGGTCTCCCGCGGCTTCTGCAACAACACCTTCTACACGCTCGCTCAGAGGCAGCTCTCCTGTGGCTTCCGCTGTGGCCTCTGTGGCGTCAGTGCTGGAACCGCCACGAGTTTCGGGACGTGCTCGGGAGATACCAACACTTAGTAAGTACACCAACTATTCGCCCCTCAGAATAAGATTTAGTTGTGCTTCATGGGCCGCCCGTGGATTCTGCCGTAACACCTTCTACTCCCTGGCACAAAGGTAAATTGCCTGTTTTCGGGTTGAGCATGCTAAAATTGCAGGTTCCAATATTGCTGCTCATCGTGCGCATCCTTCTTTACGACGACTACTACGACTACGACTATAGTGAATAAAGAAAGGCTCAAAACAAAGTTATCTTTTAGAATCCGGAGTGCTCCACAGTCACCATTACTGGGGGAGCCACTCCTATTGTGACTCTTCTGAATGCTGCCCCGGCCTCTGCACTCGGGGGAACGGTAGTGATATTTATGAAGTCTAAATTAAATAATAATTCATAGGCATCCACTTTCACTCTTCGAGCAACGTGTACGATTAGCTTCCTCGATGCCGCTGGAGCAGTCTTGGGAGCTCCGTACGTTAAAGAAAACGGCAGTTGGCCCGACTGAAAGCATTCTCAGACGAACAGCTGCGGGCGATGTGACGGGAGCACCGGAAGCAGCTGCTACCCAGGCGAGCTGTACGTGCACAAGCTAATGGAAAACAACTGCTGCTACCTTAGACTTATCAACATTGAAATATTGGAATAAACTAAATATTTATATTAAACCGATTTGTATTCAATATGTGTGCGCACAGAAACATGAACTGGGGAGCGTTTTCGCCGAGAGACCCTTAAAGAAGGAGTAGGAGGAACTTTCAAAACTGAGATTGAGGCATTGGCGGATGTAGCTCGTAGTAATGAGCAGTTTCATACCACTCATTCCTGCCATACTCTTTTCTACCAGGAGTTATGGCTTTCCGAAAACTCGTCCATAAGATACGGTAGCTTTGAGCAGTCTAGTCTGCGCTGCGGATTAACGACTTGGACAGCCCTCCCCGATTCCATGGAGCAATGGGATATTGTCTTTCTGCGGTGTGGAACGTTACCAGTTTGATTCGGCTGATTGGAAATCTTTCCAGTGTCTATTTGCAAACTCCGTGGTGTTACCGTAGTAAATTTTCTGCGATATTTGTCCCCAATTGCCCCAGCTGTTTTACGGACCGGAACTTTCCTCCTACTCCTTCTTTAACACGAGCCCCAGTCACCGAATCCAACCAGATTCTCATGAGTTCATGTAATAAACTAATTCAAATGTTAGAGGAATCATTAAAACATCGCAGTTGCACGAACAAACAACAACTGTTAATGGTTCACTTTGCGATCATGGCCCCATGGAGTACAGTATCCATTGGGAAACGACTCCTCGCCGCACCACTTTTTTTCGCACACCACGGAAGGCGTCCTCTCTGGTGTTCCTCCTCCTCCTCCTCTCCTCTCTCTCCTTCCTTCACTCCATTTTCGGCGCCCATATCAATTTTATCGTGTCAAATTGGTTCTTTCAGGTATCATGCCCAAATCACGATCCGCCCAAGAAGAGAAGGATGTGTACTGTGTGTGCAGGTGCTGACTTTTCATTGTTTACAAAGAAAAAACAAACTAAAATACCAATTGTATTTAGGGGGCCTCATGCCGACCGTTTCATGATTAAGTGCAACGAGTGTCAGGAATGGTACCACGGTGACTGCGTTAAGGTTAGCAAGCGAAACATTTTTTAAACATCAGTCTAGTCTGTAATATGAAATGCGGAAGTGTCCTCAAGTTGCAGATCACGGAAGCGCAGTCCAAGAAGATGAACGACTACACTTGCGGCACGTGCACCATGAGGATGGATATTACCAAGAGACTAATGAAGGTATTGCACTTTATTATATAATACACTCTCACATTCTAGAAGCCAGCTCCTAAACAAACTCCAAAGAAAGTCAAGATGGCAGGTGAAACAGCGCCTAAGGAAGAACCACGTCAGTCGTTTTTATATACAAGATTCGGCGGTGTTGTTTATTTTGTCTCTTGTACATTCTCTCTAAAAATGTTGAAAATTAATATTATGCTCTTTCCAGTCCAAAAACTCGAAAAGACGACAAGCAACGTGAATGGAGCCAAGAATAACGCGCTCAAGGAACGAGATGCCGATGGAAAACCAATTTATTGCCTGTGCAGGTTAGATTTTTGTATTGGCTTCGGTAAATAAATATGGCTTCTGTAAAAAGTATTTATTTTAGGATGCCGAAGAATGGCCAGTTCATGGTTCAGTGTTATGACTGCCGGGAGTGGTTTCACGGACCATGCATTAAGGTATGAAGGCAAACTCTTTTGTTATTTCTTGAATTAGTGATTTGGACATTGCAGATCACGGCGCTGAGTTCCAAGGCCTTGAACGGTTACTCTTGTGATAAGTGCAAGACCGCTGAACCCAAGCAAGCTCGAAAGGTTGATCGATTTCGCCCTCGCGACTTCATGTATTTTTCTAGAAGGCCATTGCCAAGAAGCGCCAGCCAACACAGAGAAAAGGACGAAAGCAAAATGCTGTATCTCGTCAGTCTGTTTATAGTTAACTTTATAACTTTATTTAGTTTTTTTTTCCATATTGTGAACACAAAAAGTAAATATTACTTGTTTCAGCCATCAATGTCGTCTTGCGCACGAACAAGAAGGGCAGCAACAGCTCAAATTCTGCTTCAGAAATGCCGCAGGATCCGACAAGCGAAGTGGCTACGGATGTGCGATCCATGTCTCCTTCTCATAATAATACGCCAACGATCACTGAGGTACAGCGAACACGAACTAACGGAAACATGAAAGAATATCCATGCTAAAAAGTTCAATTTAATCCATTTTGACCACGCTTATGGGGCATTTTTTCTAAGGAACTTTCATTTCGACTGCTCAAAAATCTTACCTTGAATTCAGCGTGTGAAGAGGCGTGACCTCCCCGTCAAGTCTAGGATCTTGCGCAGAGGTCCGATCACCGATGTCGCTATGACGGCACCAAGCGAAACTGTCATCGCAGCAGGTAAGGACAGTAAAGGATAAAGTTCAAAGTGGTCATGACCAAATGTTCTGCAGCCGTAGACCGTACTAATAAATGGTTTGTTTCAGTCGAGATGGTAGCCAACAACGAGCCTTTAAGATAGTGTTTGTGTGAGAACTGAAAATCATATTGATCAATTCCGAACTTTGAAAGAGAAGGCAGTCGCACTAAAGCGTCTTTGCATCGACGCGTGATTTAGGAGAGATCGATACTCCCATGACGCCCACGGTGACTACTCCTGCTCACGTAAACAACGAATCCATGGAGACTGCCGACGAAGATGAACTCAGTACGCAAGTTTCACGAAAGACTTGCATGATTAATGGAAAGCTTTTTGCTTATCGAAGGTGTACATTTCAGTCAACGTTGTCGACATTGAAAGCGAGAACGAATCCAGCGATGAATACAGTACGCACGCTCTGTTGTTATTTTTGTTATTTTAAGACACTTTTACCACCATCTCAACTCTACCAACAACTATTCATTTCAGTCAATGTTGTCGACGTCGAAAACGGAAGGGAATCCAACGACAATGACACGCTAAGTAAATTTTATCATACATTTGTTGAGAGTGAATGGAGTCTTGTATCATTTATTCATTGTTCATTCCAGGCAAAGTCGTTCACTGCGATGGCGACAATGTACTCGAGGACGTCGAAGAAAACAGTGCGCCTATTTTTACATTTGAAAAACATTCTGCATATCAGCCTAAACATTGCATTGTTGGAACTGTTCTTTTCAGCATCCTTCGAGGAACGTGCTAACAAGGGATGCGTCGTCTTGCTCGCTCCCAAAAGTTTGAAACCATCTGCTTATCGCTAGCAGTTCTAAATTTTCAGGGGAACATAAGTGTCGCAATCCCCCGTGCCAGCAGTTCATCGCTTCGAATGTCAACTTCTGCTCTGATGACTGCTTTGATGCGGGAGAATGCTACAACTTCGGGCATTTGAATGAACTAGTTCAAGTGATCCCAGCTACAACTGGTGAGCAAAGATATGTCAGTCATTCACTTTTTCTACAGATCCCCTTCCTCCTTCGCCGCAACCTCTCAAACAAACGGCCATTGTCGCACCGCGACCAGCGAGCATCCGTGGTATTCAATCGGTCATAAATGGTGAGTTGTTTTTGCAGAACACTGAATTAGAAACTGTTTCAGCCGGCCCTAAATGCACGATGTGCAACAATCTGCCTGCTCCGGGTAGCAAGTATTGCTCAGCCAAGTGCGGCATGACCTGGGCTCAGCAGGAAGTGTCTGAGGTAAAGAAGAATCTCTCATCAGCTTTATCCTTTCAATCATTGCAGCGCGGCCTTGGACTCACGTGGGAAGCAACTCTGGCAAGCTTAGCCGAACCTAAGCCAGAGAAGATGTAGTTCAGCTGTGTGAGTTTTTGCTAATGCAACAAAAAGTTAGAAACTGAATTAAAGTGCAATATTGTAATGTCTTGTAAGCACTGCCATTTCGTTCTGCAATAAGTGTGTATTTTAGAAACTGACTTACAGTGTAATAGTTTAATCTCTTGTAAGTACTGCCATTTCTTCCTGCAATAAGAGTGTGTGTTTACCTCGCCATTAATCCCGCTGATCAGCCCGTCAGGAAATACATGTCCCTATCTCATTATTTGCTCGATGGCCAAGAACAGAATTGAGATTTCGCGAATAATAATTTGTTTAGCCATGCTTTCGTTTTTTTTTCGTTTTCGATCGATACTTATTTGCTTTGATAAAGTTACAACACAAACCAAAAATGCGACCGGAAACAGATGTGTCTGCCCGATACTAGGGCGCACGCAATCGCTGCCGTTTTCGCAGAGGCTTCGAGCATCTCTCTGCCTATGCAACTTGCTCATTCGTGAAATTGTATTCCACTCTTTTCCTCCTAAAAGTCAATGAAGAATGCTCGCAACATCGCGAGTTGAAAACGGCCACTGCGACCACAATAGACGTCTCATGTGCCAGTTTGCGATCCGCTCAAGACCGCACCGCGAATTAGGCACGAAAATTGGGAAAATGCTCCCATGGGTGCACCACGCTGTCCAAGTCGATAGTCGATTCTCGTTTTCGTTGTTTTCACAGTAGTGTGTATTTGAGCATTAGCACGTACAAGCGATTAAACTCCTGTTTTCAGGTGATATGTCCAAGAAAGCAGGAGTTATGAAGGAAGCAGACATATACTGCTTGTGCAGGTCAGTTCCCCATTGCCACAAATCGATACGGCAATTCGTATTTCAGAACCGCGCATGGTGGACGTTTCATGATTATGTGCGATGAGTGTCAAGAATGGTATCATGGAACCTGCGTGCAGGTATGTTCTTCTCAAATAATCTGGAATCTTTATCGAGCATTGCACCTTTTTCGAAATCATTTATAATGAAATCATTTATAAATGTTCCGCAGCTACCTTCACGACGCACGTAGCTTTATCGGCCTCGCAGACGACAAGAGAACTTGTTTTGATGGAGAGGGAACAGCATAGATAAAATGTGCATTTAAAAATGCTGTGAACTGTCATAATATTTTCCCGCGCATTGATTTTAATTTTAATTTTTTCTTAGGGCCATTGCTTTAGTTCAATCACTAAAATGTTTTACAGATCTCACAAGCCGAAGCTAACTTAATTGAAACGTACTACTGCACCATCTGCGTTTCCAAGAACGACAAACTACAAATTGTCCGGAAGGTAATCATTGGATTAAAAATTAATAAATAAGCTGCTCACTAACAAGAATGTTTATGCAGGAACCTGCTCCTAAGGGCCGTCCAAGAAAAGAGAAGAAAGACGGTGAACCCTTAAAGATTCCAGAACCTCGTGAGTTATTTATCTTTGTTTGATCGTATCAAACTATGTATACATACATATATTCTTGCACAAACTATTTCAGCCCGATGCGGAGACTGCATTGCTTGTTTTCGCAAGGATGACTGCGGAAAATGCGCCGGCTGCGAGGCCAAGGTGTTCTGCGAGAAGAAATCATGCATGAATCCACCTGCCGGTGCGTTTTATAACTAAAGCATTTGAAAAACAGGATATTTTTTTCTTCCGTATAATTTGTTTTCGGGTTAACATGGCTATTCCAGTACGCCCGTTCAAGAAGTCTGTGCGGAAAAAGAAAATCAAGGAAGACTCCGACGAAGACGAAGATATTGGTAGGTAGTTCATTTGTTTCCTCCAACACTTTAAACGCTAAAATATCTTCAGAAATGTATGCAACGTATCCTTCGTCGTCGGTTCGAGAGCGGAGGGAGAACGACCTGTCGCCCTATCGCACGCGGAAGAGGCTTATGCCAAGGACTCATACGGTAAGAATGTCGGTTTTCTGTGATTTTTGAGTGTTAAGAATTCGAAATCCCTTTGGACCTCCTAAAGCGGCGAATCCTCGTGACGAGACCTCTATTATAGGCGATCTGATCCTTATTTACACGAAAGTCTCCCGATCTTCTCTGAGCTGCTAGACTGAGAAAAAATTAGATGCGTTTGGATCGCCGATATTACATTGTAAGAGGTCTCTAACGCACAGAGCGTACTTGACATCAGTCGTTTCCTTATTTACAGGAGTACCTGGCGTCCATCCGACGAACCCCTGCTGAAATGATGCCGCATGTTCCGAGAATTCGCGAAATTGACGATCCCTTCTTCTGCGAGGACAACATCCCCAAGAATGCGTTAATCGATCGGAGAGTGGATCTCAGAACACTTGGTGGGATATAACTGCATATTCTTTCTTCCAGGCTCTAGTACATTTACATATGGAACGAAAAATGGGGAACAAAGACTTGTGTAAGGGGATGGTGACTTATTTCTGTTGCAGAGCAGCGCACAGACGATGCGAAGCTGGCATATGAACTAACCCATCCGCAACGTGAGCAATCGTTTCTCTAAACTCAATTTGTTTGATATTTCAGCTGAAAAGAGGTGTCTGAACCCGGGATGCAAGCGCCGCATTAATCGAAATATCGACTTTTGCGATTCGACGTGCTCCATGTACTATTACGTGCAGAGTGTTCCAGTGCCAGATGGACCTGGGATGATGGGCTACGAGCAGAGACAACAAA
Organism: Levipalatum texanum; assembly: GCA_014805385.1. NCBI lineage: Eukaryota > Metazoa > Nematoda > Chromadorea > Rhabditida > Diplogasteridae > Levipalatum > Levipalatum texanum. Next base: position 13,902 of record JACMIG010000809.1, read on the forward strand.
CTATCCGCAGAATACTTTCGGTGCCGCACGGTATAATCCCTTCTAAAAGCATATTCATCTCCCCTCTTGAGATGGTAAGAACCAACTGGACACTTGCAAGATGTGCCCGAAGGTGTCCCGTCCGAATAGCAAGTATTGCTCCGAGGAGTGCGGGGAGCGCTGGGGAAAGGTAAGCGGATCATCAATAATCATGAATAGCTCAATGCAGGAGGCTATGAAGCAGATGGGGATCGGGAGCTATGAAGATATCATGATGCAAAGCAATAAAGCTGTCGAAGCCAAACAGAAGGAGTTTAAGGTATGTTTTTCAAGATTCATGGCGAAGATGTTCTTGAGGCCTAATAAAAAACGGGAATAGGGTTTTCAGAAAGAAGTGGATGCGGCTTTCCTGGGTTTTCAGAAAGAAGTGGACGCTGCATTCCTGGACGTTGATAAGTTACGCTGGGCGATTCAGATCCAAGGAGAGAGGGCAGTGTTGATGGCCAAGAGAGCTGCCATCCGGGTGAGTCAGCTTCTGTAACATCAATGAGATGTCATTACAGAAGGCGCAAGGGTTGCCAGAGCGGGAGTGGTCCATCCCCAGCCAGCACCTTTCCGATGCGGTATGTCACTCAACTCGATTGCGTACGAAATATCATACTTATTTCAGGACTTCGAAGATATCAAGGAAGAGCCTCTGAGCCTCAAGGACGAGCCCATCAGCCCCACTCTCATCAACAAGGAGTGGCTGCAGCAGCAACAGCTACTCGTGAGTTAACTGTAACGCCAATTATTATGGCAGTTCCAATCCCTTCTAAATTCGCGTGCCTTCCGAAGTGTTCTTTCTCCATTGAAAATCGAGCTCTCTCGTTGTCTGATCGCTGTGAAGAGAGCTTTGGAACTGCCACAATAGCCGTAACTTCACATACCTCGATCCAGAGGCACTCCTTTCTTATAATTTCAGGCGGCCCAACGACGAATCAAGGACGAAGTTCCCGATCACTGATAAAAACGCAAAAGATAGTATTCGATAGTATAAGCCCTAAGCCCTGGAGTAGTCTTCATCATCCGCTGATCAGTTTTAGATTTTCCGGTGATTTGTTTCCCTTATTATTTTACCTACAAATCATGTTAATCTAATCGTCAAGAATTCTTATTAATTAAACATTACTCCTTTTATACGACTCATTCTTAACAATGATACTCACTTATAATACCTCAATCCGTCCTTTACTCTTCGCCCCAAATCCGGAACTGTGTCATTAAGTCTTCCATAAAAACTTCTTTCGTCTTCTGAATCCTTCTCGTTCGTACCATCGTTGTGCATTTATTGACTATGTGCAGTGCTCATTACGAGCATCTCTTCTTATAAAACATTTTATCGTGTTAAGTGAATGCTTCACTGGCGTATCATCCCACACTAAGGTTTCTATCTATTACTAGCAAATAGTATTCAATATAGGACTCATAAGTTATTAGCTGTCATCTAGTATGTAATGTTTAAGTTATCCGGAGCAGTATCCACAGGTGGCCCTGCACTGGACGCCCATGAGGGAGCGGTAGACGGAGTTGGTGCAGAGGGCGCGGCGGGCGGGGCAGTCGGAGACGCCCGTCATGGGATTGAGGAGGTCGGCACACCCTTAAATTTAGGAAAGTAGATGTTAGAAGAAACGGGGTTAACGAAGATCCAAATGGGCCTGAAATAGCATTCAATTTAGATTGTTTTTTATTAGACCTAGCTCACTCTTGTAGCCTCTGGCTAGATGAAAGAAGTAAACCAGGGTACGCTTCCTCGGGTACCTATACAACGGCAAAGTTTGCTCACCGGAGCTGGAGGTCGAATTAGAAGAGGACGACGTGCAATATCCACAAGTGCGGCGGCACTGGACCATCATCACCGAATTGTAGTTTGAGTTCCGACAGAGTGAGGCACGGAAAGGGCAGTCAGACACTCCAGTCACCGGGTTCAGGAGGTCGAAACAGGCTGGAAGGAGAGCAGTAGGATGGGGGATACACAAAGTATATATCTCACTGTTGACAGTGGTCAGCCTCCGCGACGTCAAGGATGCTACAGTGGACGTCGGTGTCGTCACGACGGCGTCCGTAGGCTGGGAAAATTCTGTTGATGGTCAAGAACATGAATACTAACAAAGCAGCAGCCGTCGTTAGGAGCCGTGAACGTTCCTCCGATCGCCGGGACAGGGAGGCAGTCTGGAGTCGTCCCCGTTCAAGCGGCCGGGTTCGCCACCTCGCATTCTATTAAATACATTCAAGGTTATCGACCAGCCACTCACGAGTCGGAGCAGTCAGCGGACACTGCGCTGACGCCAATCCGAGGATGGCCAGAGAAATGCAGACGAATATAGCGGCCATTGTGAGCTGGTAAGAAGAAGATGTAAGATCTGCTGATGGATTTCCCTAGCCGTGCAGGGCTTTTATATCGTCCAGCACTGCAGAGGTGCAGTTGAGGAGGGCCACCGATTTGTTTTCACACCTGGAGAAGAAGACTTTTGCATATGTTAGTTCCAGTACCCTGGTGGTTTGGCATCTCAGGTCCAGTAAGCCAACTGTCTCACAACGCTTTTCGAAAGGAAGATGGCATGCCGTTCCAGATGAGCGCGAACTCCTGATTCTCGACTTGGATCAGTTTCGATGAAAGATGGAATTGGGAGTGCCGAATCTGTTGTCTTTGAGCGAGTGGGCACAGTCCGTTGTGTGGGCAGCGGTCAATTGTCCGTCAGGCACTGACATGATACACTCGTTTCGTGAATTGTTGGTCGACCTTACGTTCTATTACAGGCGTGGTATAGGAGCCGATCGGTGGAGTGAATTTTTCAGTTGGCGTTGGCGGAAATATACGTTCTCTAAATGGCTGGGCTCCCTTATTCTTCAATGAGCGGCGGTGGTCGTGGAAGCGGTAGTCGTGTACTCGTATCGATCATACTCGTGGAGGGATGCACAACTGTCGTCGACGTCGAGGTTGTCGGAGTACTCGCTGATGTCGAGAAAGCCCCAGAAGCCTTTGCCAATTGTGTTTAATAAAACGTTGTGATCTCTGGCACGCATATCCACTGATAGCTTTATTTTTTTATTAGCAAGATATATTCAAAATATGAATCAGAAGTTATTAGCAGTTGTTGACGAATATCTGGAGCAAGTTATCCGGAGCAGTATCCGCAGGTGGCCCTGCACTGGACAGCCATGAGGGAGCGGTAGACGGAGTTGGTGCAGAGTGCTCTGCGGGCGGGGCAGTCGGAGACGCCCGTCATGGGATTGAGGAGGTCGGCACATCCTTAAAGTTAGGAAAGTAGATGGTGGAAGAAATCATGTATGTAGCTCACCGGAACTTGATGAGTTAGAAGAGGAGGACGAGGTGCAGTATCCACAGGTGCGGCGGCACTGGACGCTCATGACAGTGTTGTAGTTGGAGTCGCGGCAGAGGGAGGCTCGGGAAGGGCAGTCAGACACTCCAGTAATCGGGTTGAGGAGGTCGAAGCAGGCTGGAAAGCGAGGGATGGGGAGGATACACCTATATCTCACTGTTGACAGTGGTTCGCCTCCTCGTGGTCGTTGCTGCTGCGGTGGTCGTCGTGGTGACCACGGCGTCCGTGGGCTGAGAAGTTTTTAGATTTTTAAAGGAGATGAAAGGACTTACGAAGCAGCAGCCGTCGTTGGCCCCCGTGAAAACGCCTCCGATCGGCGGGACGGGAAGGCAGTCGGGGGTCGTGCCAGTGCAAGCAACCGGATTCGCCACCTCGCATTCTAAAAAAAACCCCGCCCATACTATCGTTTACTTCTAGCCACTCACGAGTCGGAGCTTCCGGCAGGCACTGAGCAGAGGCCAATCCGAGAAGAGCCAGGACGATGCAGATGAAACGAGTGGCCATTACGAGTTGGATAGGGAGACCAAGCAGGCACTGCTGATGGATTTCAGTAGCCGTGCGGGGCTTTTATATCGCTCAGCGCCGCAGGCGTTCCGTTGTTCGCAAGTCCATTTTTTCCTGAAAACAATGGAGAGTGGGTGTATTTCCATGAAAGAGACTCCGAATGTTATCACACCTGGACTGCCAACGTTTCCCTCTGTGTTCCCACCGTTCCCCACGCGGAACCCGGAAGCCCACTGCCTCACGATGCCTCTTTTGACACTTATCTGACGTGTCGGCCTTGTTGACCGCTTAACTACTGGCTCAGATATCACTTGGATCTGTTCCGATGTTTCGTTGAACTGAGTGCTCAATCTGTTGTCTTCTGACAATGGACTATCCATTATTTGGGCAGCGGTCAATTGTCCGCTATATGGTGATAAGATAGGCTAGTTTCGTGAGTTGTTCATCTGCCGTGCGTGCAGGAGTGGTGGTTGGAATCACGAATGAAACATCATCCTTCGTTCGTCTCGGTAAAACGCCGCCGATTGGCGGGACGGAAGACGGTCGGGAGTCCAGTCGGTGCCGCAACCTCACACTCTATAACGTATTCCCACACTTTCGAGTATGATCACCATCCACAACGAGTCGCGTCAGCCAGACACTGGGCGGATGCACAATTTCAGTTTGTGGTGGTCAATCATGGCATGCTATCGTGCCATAGGGAGCTCTCGGCGAGTGTATCAAAATGTGTCAGTTTCCAAGTGCCAACACGGACGAATCCTGGCCACGTTTTTAACACCGTTTTGGCCTGTTGAGGCCTCATATTGCTTCATGGGAATGTTTTACCCTCCGGTTGCATCGGATCCAACTGGCCGGGTGGCCGACTGGCTAACGCATCAGCCCGGCAACTCGAACCTTGCGGGTTCGAACCCTCTCAGCGGAAATTATTTTGCTTTTTGTTTTTCAAGTTGATCTTTGAACTCTGCACACGATTTTACAAAATCTTTATTGATTTATAGCAACGGGAATAAACATGATACCAATGAGGAGCCCGGAGTGCGAAGAGAGCTTCTGTTTCCGTCACTAAGAAACGCAGGTGCAAGGATCACTTTTATTTTCCAGTTGCAATAAATCAATAAAGATTTTGTGAAATCGTGTGCAGAGTTCAAAGCTCAACTTGAAAAACAAAAAGCAACACAATTTCCGCAGAGAGGATTCGAACCCGCAAGGTTCGAGTTAGCCTCCCGGCCAGTTGGATCCGATGCAAGTAACCCTGCTCCTCATGAGCCATGCATCCGGGAGGTGTTCTCGATATGCACCGATACACATGAACATTTCGCGAATGTGTCGACAGCTGGAAGAGGAAGGAAGAAACGCTTTATTCCGTGCTCCTTATTCGTACACTGAGCCCTCAGGGGTAACTTCAGGTGCAAGAGCAATTGGAAACGATTCATAACGGCGCGAACCTTGGACTCCCTTTGTGGATAGTGCTCGACATACCCTCAATCATTCCTGATCTGTTTCTGCGTATCATGCATATTTTTCTCACGCATAAATGTTTGACTTTTCGAGAATGTTGGTTAGCATAATTTTTTTTTCTGGGAAACTCTAATTGTAAGGATAATAACAGTTTACGAAGGATAGTATAGTATGCCAAAGTTAGGCCGTGCACACACAGCGAGCCTCAGTGGCTGTCTCGGCATTGGCTCCTGCGTACGGCGTGTCCAGGTGGGTCCACACTGAAGCCTCAGATAAAGCTGAAGTGGGCTATCTACATACATGACGTCGGCAACTCCTATGACCGTCAGCTTACAGCGAGTAGGGACCACGACGGACGCAACCTGAAGCCCATGAACTGATGGTAATGCGATGGGAATGCCTTGGCAGCTGCAGAGGGAACTGGCTCCAGTTTGGTGGCCTGAGCAGCAGCATCCGTCACTCGTGGGATGCTCTGATCAGTCGTACCGATCTTTACGCTGCAGGCAGCCTGAATAGATCCATGTTCATGGTTTCTTCTTCCTCGAAGAGTCTTTGATCCACAGTAATCGTGTAACACAAAACTCCCTAGAATGGCATGGACTTACAAGAGGAGTTGTTGTCGGTGGCTGGGTGGTGCCTCCGGTCGTTGCTGTCGAGCAGAGGTTGCACGACCCTGCGCAGTACTGGCGCCTCTGCTCCGGGGTGTAGAAAGAGTTGGTGCAGAATCCCTTGGCGACCCAGCTAGCGCAGCTGAAACACGAAGTCTTCTTGTTGTGAGAAATATATCACTTGGGACTGGCGTCGGCGCAGGAGGTGCAGAGGCCGCAAGCATTTCCACAGAAATGTCTCTTCTGGGCATCAGTGTAGAAGGTTTGCGTGCAGAAGCCGGATGCCTTCCAGGACGCGCAGCTAAAGAAAGGTATAGGTTAGGTAATAAGAAAGGTATATAAAAAAATAAGAAAGGTATAGGTTAGGTAATAAGAAAGGTATATATAAAAATAATAAGAAAGGTATAGGTTAGGTTATGCGCAGCTAAAGAAAGGTATAGGTTAGGTTATGATGCTATTCTAAGCGTTCCTAAGGATCCATTATCTCTCCTCTTTTAGACCAAGCGATCTGTTCGCTATCCACTGTTTCTTGTTTCACTCTCGGGTTAGAGACAATGATCGGGAAACCAGGTGCTAGTGGAAATGAGTCTATGATGCACCATGATGCTTGGATCAGCTTACTTTACATGGTCGATCTGCGGGGTTGCACACTGCGCCTCAGCCGAGTGGTACAGGGCTGCGACTCCTACGAGGGTGAATGCGATGGCTGCCATAACTTGCACTTGGATGCCCCTCCATTACCACTACTTCCCTAAATACCGCCTGAGGCATTCTCGGGGTGCGAAATTGGGTTAGTTCAGCTGCATCGGGAGCGGTAACCTTGCGATGGAATGGTGAACGCACAAAGGATTTGCCCCTAAATTGTAGCTTCCTCGCGTTTCCGGACTAGAATAGCTTTGGAGTTTTGGCTGCTGAATTATGAGAATTTCAAGTGCGCCCCGGATGTGGCGAAGATATACGTCATCATTCTCGAGGTAAGACAGTGAAGGGAGTGCGCGACCTTGCGCCATGCAATCATTCCTGTCCCATCCCCTCTCTCCCTTCTCTTTATCACACAACAGCGCCGTCGTACACCGTCTCAAGCAGCTTCACTGCCGACGGGGGAGAGGGTGGAGGCATTAACCCGTTCTCTCTCCCTCCACTCCTCTTCTATCAATGGGCGCCCTTTCACTATCCATACCCCCCGGCCCCTCCCTAAGCTGCTGTGCTAATTGTTATCGTATTGTGGCAGTGGTTGTAAACTGTATTTATCGAGACGCAATATTGCAGATGAATCGGGTGATTCATTCGCTGCTGATCTTGGCGTCGGCCGTCCTCGTCTGCGGCAACTATGAAGATCGTGGGATATTTTCTTATTTCCTAAAATATCTGGTTCCTGAAATGTATGTGGGACGCCATGTTCCAACTCCTGATCAAAGAATGATCATAGGATACGATCGATCGAACATGCCGTGGGACCTGCGGCCAGTGCAGAACTTCATCGGCCTCTGGGAGCTGACGAGCAAAACCGGAAGGATTATCGTTAGTACTTACTTCATTGCCTTGTATCTCGTTTTCGGTAAATATTTTTCAATCAACTTAGAAAAAGGATTACAGGATCTGCCTCCTCCCGACCAGATCGACTTTGCCATCAACCCCATCCCTCGCTTCGGTGCCCGCGCAATCAACATTACGTGAGTCCATCATCGCACCTGATCTTCTAGCCGAACTCGATAATGTGTAGTCCAGTGTACCGAGTCGAATTGATCACAGCGCGAGTTGAAACGACGCTATGGCATTTGAAGGCACACTTTCTACCATTCCAACGGTCAGGTCTACCGCCATGACTACGGATTCATGCCCGTCAAGAATGCAACGAGGTTCGTTTCTCGACAGTGTAATTTTGTGAGGTGAGCTTTTCAGGAGAGATCCCCGCATCCATGTCGCTTATCTGACGACCAGCAGTGAAGGTAAGTCAGAGTATTGATGGGGTTACAAGGGAACCTCACCTAGTCTAAACGGCCAATTACGAGGAGCTCAAGATCGAATTGCGTGCTATTCCCATAAGCGGAGAACCAGATGTTTATATCTTGGCATGATGCTATTTTCCCCAGGTGACCCCGCGGGCAAACTAAACGGCTCTGGGAACATAGAGAACGTTGAAATCTTTCCGACTCTTAATTTCGAGCCTATTGTGCTTCCTTGACACCATTGCCTCCTCTTCATCAATGGTCTTCTTCCGAAAGCTACATGGGCTGAAACATTTGAGGTTGGTCGATGATGGAGCAGGGGCAAGTGCGCGGCCCGAAGCTCACCTTCCACCTCAAGCAGTTCCTATCGCGCTCTTTCGGAGTCAGCAAGATGAGCCACCTCGACATCCGAGAGGTATTATAAACGTTACGATGGTTTCTTCTGCATTTCCCCACTGCTATCACTGTCACCTAGATACACTTGTCAGACGAGTGTATCCAGGTTTTCAACATACAGAAAACAGTCGGAGCGGTAAGTATCTAGATTAGACGCGTTTGGAAATGCAATAAAATCGAATCCGCAGAACACTTCAAACTTCTTTTTCAGTTCGAGCGTCAGTTTGAGCAGTCCGACTACCACAACATCATCATGAAGGTAGGCGTTTACTACCAAATTGCAACCAGTACTTTATGCAGATTCGTGCTGAAACCGACCGAGACTCGGAGAGTTACACGGCCTTCTACAAGAGGATCCTAGGATAACAAGCAAGATTAAGCCGTATGAAATAAATATTCTAGGAAATCGTTAAATCATTATCTTTGAGATCTTGTATTGTGAAAAATAAGAAAACCTGAAACAAGTCATGGAAATTGCTGCGTCACCTGAGGGTGAATGAATAAATGCTGCTCTTGCTCACTAACAGGAGGTTTCTTGCTGCGAGTTCTCTAGCAGTGGCTGACTGCCAAAATCACGAAGAGGTATTTCCACGGTCGAGACTGTATTGGAATTCCTGGCCAGCACGATCTCTTGTCCTGTGTTTGGTTTATACATTTTCTGCAATTATTTCTGACCTGAGCCGAACTTCAAGAAGACAAGGCCGATTGCTACCAGGGCAAAGATTGCATTTCCGAAGATGAGGGAGAACGAAGTCTTGGAGAATGTTTTTAGCAATACACTAGCAATGAGTACCTCTCCCATCATCATGAATGCAATGATCGCCGATGAGACTCGGGAAAAGAACTGTCCAGCGGTTAGAATCGCAACTGGAATTGGTTGATGAAAGAATAGTTGAGTGTAGATGTGAACTTCTCTGTTCTGGGAGTATTGTAATCGCAGAGTAGAAGTGGCCCGCTGTGCCATAACCAGCGGAAGCTCCAAACAAGAAAATCACTCCGGCATCGCTCCACACCGATCTTTCTTCAAGCAGGAAGAACAGGAGTCCGAGGGCGGTAGCAGATCCTAGGCTACCTGCAGAGATCGTTTGGCATTATGATGGGTTGCTGAAGCTTACAGATTCCTTGGGAAATTTTCATCGCCTTCGTGGGGTCAATCTTGAAGGCATAGAATAGTCCACTAATGGCGTTTTTCACCACCAAATTCACGACGGTATTGAGCATCATGAGGCCGTTCTCCTTTAAAGAGTAGAACAGGAGAAACGGATACGCTTACTTGATCCTTCGAATGACTTTGCATGAGGAATTGAACGAGAACTGCGAGATCAAAAGAAATCAGGATCCCAGAACCAGCGAATCCGGCATAAATTGCAATCACCGGGGGATTTCTGGAGATCTCCTTGCATTCCCTCATTACTGCGAAGCTCTGAAATAATTGCGTGATTTTTAATGATGGCCTGGGGAACCTGCTCAATTTTCTCCTTGATTTTCCGATTGTCCGCTTCGACACCGGTCGAGGAAGTCTTCTTCTTCTGCATCTGGTTCCGGAGTAGAAGCACGGGTCCAATGGTTGAGAGGGCGATGGCGGCTACAATACCACAGTTCATGGACAGTTTGGAAGAACCTTCTCTAACCCATAACGACGAACATGTAGTTCGGAGGGATATAGTCAGCGACCTCCGTTGCGAGAAAGCCTCCAGGGCCAATCGCTACTTGAAACGCGGAAGTCATAATTGAGGCTGAGATCATCTTGAGCTCGGTCGGTTGTAAGATCCCCGAGATCTTCGCCAGCGCAGGGAGGAGAGCCGGCTGGAAACAGAAAACGATTTTAGAGATCAGAAAAGGCTTTGAGAAACTGACCTGGAAAAATCCCATAACCATTCTGATGGCAGTCATTACGTTGGGGTTTGACTGCATCAAGGCGGCGCCGACAATGGTACCAGCCACCTGGACGGCGATGCAGGCTACAACGAGGTTGTGATCACGCGGATCGAAATTCTCACTGTATGCCAGTCGAATTGGACCGAGGACTTCGAGCATCGGGAGCATGAAGAAAAGTCCGAACAGAGCTGACGGAATGTCGACAACCTTGAAGACGAGGACTTCTCCATTGCTCCACGCCTGAACGCGAGCTGGAAGAACCTTCATAAAACAGGCTGACCTCGTAGACAGATGTGTTAGTGGCTGCGTCGACGGCGAACATGGCGGAATCTACAGGAGTGTATGACTTCACAATGATACCACAGACCTACTCTGAGATGTACGGGTGAAGGTCGGAGAGGTCAGCCCCCACATCAGAAGGATGGCAACATAGATGCCACTGGAATATCCTTGATTGATTGGGTAAGAGAATGGTTTGTATACATCACTATACTGGGCTTGACAGCTCCGCTATCGCCAGCCTCTTCGTCGATCGTATTCGTGGTCTCCAGGTTGGCTCCGTTCGCCGCTCCCTCCTTCTCGTCGCCGTCCATCTCTCCTACCAGCTGCTCTTCGATTTCGGCGCTGTCGAGAGGTTCGATTTCAGCCTCTTCGACCTCACGCATGCTCTTGTCCAGCTGAATATCCAATCAAAAAAGTAGAAGTGTCAAAATGAGAAAATGCATCTTCTTCTGTGTCCCGCTAACAGTCATCGGATGTGCTTCCTCACATGCTTGAACACCAAAAGGTCCCACCGTCGTGCAGACGTCCCCGTGAAGAAGAAATGGGGACTCTTCATGACCAGGGCCATCGGAGGAACACAGAATCGGCTTGATCGTCCTGCTCCGGCATTCCTTCGTAAAGGATACTGGATCTGGTTGAGCCAGCACTGTCGGCTGGCGACGGTTTATGACCTCTGTGCTTATTCCCGAATGACTCGGCATTGCTCCTCGTATCTTTGGCTGGAAGAATATCTGTATGGGTGACAATGAAATCGTTAGTTTGGGGGTGCAAAAGTCGTTCAGATCCCTTCTGGATATGTATCATATTCTTGCCTCGTCCTTCATCCTCAATCTTTATTTGCTGCACTTAAAACGATCCGTGATCTCAAAAACTTTATTATTTCCCTGGGCGCGTCGAAGCGAGGGAGAGAAATATAGATTGTTTTCTGCCTAGGTGGGGCTTCTCAGGCGGAACCGTAATATCCAGCTGATATGAGCGTATAGGCAGCCTCTGCATTCTCACATGACACAAGCTTCGTATACCGGAGCAGTATTTTTACTAGCTGAACATGGGTTACTGTAATGCAAACATGGCTGAAACATGTTTCATTTTCTTCATGTACCGAGGCTGTGTGAAAACGTATCTTCTATTAGGATAAACATTATCGTATCCCTTGCACTCAGCTCGCGCTGTCTTTCTGATTTCGCCGATATCATCTAATCGTGTCTAGGTATCTCTTCTCATAGGTTCAATGGTATAATCTATCGGTTTCAAGCGATAACGCCGAGGAGGAGAAAGGGGGGAGATGCAATTTCCGGAGTTGCAGGGTGTCCAGTGGTGGGAATGAATGGACGGGGGGCCATCCCCAATTGCTGGCCCCCATCCACCCTCTCTGTTTCTTGTATTGCTCTGTCCTACTTCGAGATTCACTCTTCTCCTGCGTTCGAGAGCACCTGCGTGAGATGTGGTCCTTTTATTCCCCCCTCCTCATCCCCCCGCGCGCGCTGCAGAATTCCTCTTTATTCGCTGTGAATATTTCATTAGCCCGAGAAGAGGAGGGGCGCAGCGGACTGGCGGCATTTTCTTCTTCCAGAATCGTCGCTGCAACTGCGCGTGCTGAAACAGTGTCGTGAGGATGCCTGACGTCAACAATGTGAGTTGCTTTCACCATGTGCATTGTATCACCGGCCTCTAACAATTCCCCGAGGCGTTACCATGGTACTAAAAGAGACAGATAAGTTGTATACAATTGAACGACATCCGAAAGCTTGACTCGAGGCGGTCCATTTAGAACGATGTTCCTGATGCCGGCCGCATGTTCGGAGGTACTTCCGGCCCTACTTCCCTCGATATGCCAGCTGTTCGTGTGGACGACCCCATCCCCTGCCCTCAGTAAGAATGGCTCTCCCCTCTCCCTCCCTCCCTCCCTCCCTC
>JACMIG010000810.1:0-26241 GCA_014805385.1 Levipalatum texanum
GGGGGGTGCGGGGGGGGCGGGGAGGGCAGGGGGGAGGGGGCAGGATGATCGGGGAGGGCTAAGGGATCCCGGAATAACAGGCCTTGGTCCACAACAACGAGTCATGGATACCTTGGCTCGAACGGAGAGGGCGAATCCATGGGGAGAAGTGCGGAAGGCCATGGAGGAGGAATGGCCTCCTTCTCCTTCTCTTCTCTTTTATCCCACTCGCTCATCTGGATAACGAACGGCCCGTCGATGAAGACGTGTAGTGGGGGAGAAGGCAATGGATCTTCTCCCATCAACTCCCGCGATAATGGACCATGTACTCGGAATGCGAGGCCCCGGCCAATGCCCCTCGCCGGCCCTATCGCTTTACACTGTTCCCCGTCCAATTCTCTGGCCGCAAATCAGATGCTTCCGATCGATATCCCCATTCTCTGCATTAGTAATTACAGCATAGGGATGGAATGATTTATACGGATCCTTCATCCATGGTTAACAGCGGTCAGTTATACGAGAATGACGAGTGATGGAATCAGAAACCGTGGATCTTGCAGTTCTCCTCCTTGACTATACCGACCTTGCACAGGAACTCCTTGACCTGGAGAGGGAATGGATGGACGAGGAGGGGAGGGGGGAGGGATCACCTGGGCCCTCTGGTCTCCCGTCAGCTGCAGTACCTCTCCATACTCGGGGTGCTCAACGATGGTTCCGTTGCAGTTGTATTCCTGCAATGGCAAATCTGTTTTGTAAGCCATCGACCCTTTACCCTTGTCATAGATACTGAGCGTACTAATTGAAAATCTCATTTGATCCCGATACATTAAGCGTCAACAATTCCAGGGGGTCCGGAAGTTGTTAAAGGGGCGTGAAACATATGGAACGGAAAACTGAAATAATTGCTTCCAGATTCGCACAATAATAATGGTAGCGGTGAGAGGGGCGTGGAGGAATGGCCGTGTACTCTGATGGTGAGTCCTTGCCCCTTCTGCCTATAGCCAAGTAGCCCAGTTCGAAAACAGGAATCTAGTAGGGTTGTCGATTGGCTTTTCATTGAAACCGCGGAGGGTTGCCGAAATGCTTAGCAGGGCCTTGTTAATAACTACCGAAGATCGCCCAAGGTGTTAGTTTTTTTAAAAGAAAATGAGGAAGCCAATTTTTCAGGGTGGGTTCCGATCTCCCACAATCGGCATTTCATCTAACCAATCTAAAAAAATGTCGGTAACCTATCTATTCTCGCCGATGCTAGTAGGGCCCCTGACCAATCATTCCACAGCCAACTACTATCCTTCCCGGGAGAATGAGACGATGGCATAGATCAGGCAAAGTATTGTTGGCGAAATAGGTTCCGGAAAATAAGCTCATCACCCTTTGGCAATACGCTGGTTATCAAGATCGCGCCCATGCATCCCTCTACGGGCAAAAGAGCATTGATATATGCACCGGGCAACTAAATTATATATTAACGAGGGCGAGAGATAACGTAAGAGGAGAGACGCAGGCTGCAATCAAGACCTGCGTCTCTCTTTTCACGTTATCTCTCGCCTCGTTCATATAGAATTTAGTTGCACGTGGCTTATATACTATACCAGGCGGTCCCCGCCGCCTGCGGCGGCGAGGAACGCATGGTGGTTAGGCTACAAACTACAAACGTGACGCAGTCACGCAGTCACGGACACATTGGCGCTTTATATAGTAGTAGATACTGCATTATTGTGTAATCAAGTAGGGCGATGAGCTAATTCTCCGGAAAAATCTTTCCGCCGACAATACCTCGACGGCATTTAATTAGTTGGACTGACTAATTGTAAGACGAAGGAGAACATCGAGGATATTTCATCCACTCCTATCATTTGCATAGGCCATCGATTGATATAACTACGTGATTATAGCTCACGTTTAGTTATATCAACCCAAAACAGCCTGAAGGGGACTCTATATTTTCGGGCATCAAAAGGTCTATAACAACTTAACATGTGTGCTTTAAAACCTGCCCCCCCCCCTCCCCGCAAACGCACCAAAAATATATTCTTACCTTCTTCAGGTACCGGCAGATCTTCTTCAGATCGTACTCGGGGGCAATACCCTGCAAAATGGTTAATTGGAGGAGTTGAAAGAACTACATCGATATTCGCCATATTTTTAGATTGCTAATTATGTCCTGGTCGTTCCCTCAGCCAACATCATTACGGTTAAAATAGCCCTCACTTAAATAAAGCTGCACCTGAACAGTGGTGATCGTTTTCCTTCCCGTTCGCTGTTGGATGCGAATATGGCAGAATCCCTGCTTGGTGCCCTCTTCGTCTTCGAGTTGCTCGAACGCGTCTGTCAAGTAAAGTATTTACAAATACGAAGAACACGAAGGTGTTCCCACGGGTCCGCATAAACTTATATTTTTCATAATGAATGAACGAACCCCTGGGCTTGTTAAGATTGGCGATGGACATGTGACTTGTGTGAAGACGCCGCTTTTACGTTAAATCGATGAACTGAAAGAGCTGTGACCGAGTGAGGAGTACAACGTATGCAACACTCGCGGCAAAGAAATGAGTAGGTGGATGCCTAAATCTACGGTCCTTTTTTAGTATTTCAATTATTTTTAAAAGGAAATTATGCGCTATGAACCGTAAGGGGGACCGCAGGAATGGCCTTTTTTCAATACGACAAGCACGCGTATTCCGAACTGTCTACTAAACTCAGTAGGTATTTCTCAACAGCACGCAAGATGGGGTTTTTACCCAGGCTTTGTATTATAAACTGTTCGAACGCGAGTTATCTACGGGCAAATATATTTATCACTCATAAATTCGAAGGTAAAGCCAAGGCGGTCACAACCATATAAAAAGTGGCTTATCGAAGAATTCTCCCAAATCTACTGTAATCGGATTGATAACTAATCGTAAACTAAATGACTCGTACAATTCATGGCCAACCAATTTTACCCAAGTTCGTCGAGCTCTCTGAACTCGCTGTAAAGGTTAAAATTTGCATCCTCTCAAAGAAGGATTTCGGGCTCCGCTTTTTAATTTTAATGAGTGCGTGCAAATTGCCAGAATGATCATTTACAAGAGACTCGAGTCGATCGTACGATGAGAAAGAAAATTGGTTTATTATAAACGTGATTTCCCGTTTGTAGGACAATGTCAGCGTAGATACAGTAAGAGTAGGTGGAACATGGCAACGCGATCACTGGACTTTGCTGTGGAGCACTTCCGTGAATAGATCGTAACTCTGCTGAATGTCAAATATGGCCTGACGGCTATCATCTTCGCTTATGGCGTCGGCAGCGGTCATCTCCGACAGTCTATCCAGCCTGCACAAAACTTTCGTCTCTTCCTTGGAACGACACAAACCATTTCTTGACCTTGAGCTTCCCTTGGAAGTCGGGAGGCAAGGTGCCCATTGCACAAATGGCGGAGTAGAGATCGTTGATGCAGGGGAAAAGTTCGTCCACAGCACGAGTTCCCAGTCGCAGCGTGTCCAGGGCAGTGATAAATCTGGTTGTAGATCCATTTGCCGTTTTTTTGACAATTTTACCTCTCAACGATGAAGGCGACGTTTTTCATCACGTTCCCACGGTCGTCCTTCGCTTCAATCGGCCTTCCGTCTTTTATTCTCTCCAGAGCTGAAAAAAATCGTATTCCCATCTTACAAGGGAAGTGTTCGGACCGGTGTTGGCCAATGGAAACGAGACTATGCGCATTCGAAAGAGCCCGAAAAACTAGGTATAACAGAATCATCGATAATTGCGGAATGACATAGTGCGAGCGGTGGGAATTCATAATAGACGCGCGTTTTGGCCCATTTGAGACAGTCTGTCTGAATTGGGCCAAAGTGCGCGTCTATTATGAATTCCCACCGCTCGCACTATGTCATTCCGCAATTATCGATGATTCTGTCATACCTAGTTTTTCGAGCTCTTTCGAATGCGCATAGTCTCGTTTCCATTGGCCAACACCGGTCCGAACACTTCCATTGTTAGAAAAGAATCTCGTCCCCAGCTGTTGCGGACAATAGGATCGTCATCCGAAGAGATAAACGAAGTAGCAACGTGCGAGCTATGCGTACGTCGCTACTGCGTTCATATCACTTCGTCCGTTATTGACTACATACAGAGGAAATAGAAATAAATGATACCTGCTGGGCAATGGAGGCGATACTTTTCGGCGAAACTTTGGACATCAGTTCCACGAACCACTCGCATTGCAACCTTGAATGCATTATATTACTTTCACATCTTTAAGTGCATAGATATGTACTTCAAATGACCAAGCAATCATGAATGAAAGGGGGGAAAGGCATGCCTTGTATTGGTCGAGCAGTTTGAAGCACTCCGTTTTGTACATGTCATGGCTAACGTAATCTCTGAAAACACGTATGTGCCGCGATACAAATAGGTGAAACAACCTCGCGAACTGCTTCTCCAGATGCTCTAATGCATTCAGCACGGCATACAGCTCGCCCAAATTTTCCATTTGTTCTCTTTCCATGTTGTTTTCATATAGTCGGATTTCCTGCCGCGCCATGACTCTGCAAATGTTCAATAGAAAAATGTTGAGCGTAAATGCCAAGTGCTCGTCGAACATGGGGACTAAATAAGCAATAGTGAATAGTTTGACGGATTCGACATCACCGAGGAATCGTCGGCAATCGTAGATTCCGTTAACAATATCATTACGTCAACTAAAGAGGGAAAAACTATGACTAACTGAGGAGGTCGAGGAGAAGTCGTTTCAGCAATGCATGCCGCGCGGCGCCGCGCCGATCGATAGTGGCGTGTCCGCAAAAAAGCTGGTAAATGGCGTCGTGGCGTGTGGTCACATCGATTACTGTAATATGGACAGTGGTCAGGGAGGTCGATGACACCCAATAGATCTAGCCCCTGACGCATAGCATGGAAGCTCTAATCACTGTCTTACTTGTTTCGTGTTCGTGTTCAAGATTTCCTTCGCTTCTACATTTCTTGGCGTTGGCTCTTCTTCTGGGTGTGATCTTTCTGACTCATCTTTATCTTAGAGTTAGATCTTGCTTTCGTTTGAATATGACGCATTGCGGTGCTGCAAAGGCAATGTTCTTCGCCATGCAGATAATATCATCCATGATAGTCTTCACCCTGCTCACCGAATGCTTAAACCCATAAATTGTACCGCTATTTTCCTATTTTATGGTTCATTTCCTTCTCAAGGACGTTTCGGACGGCTTATTAATGTTCGAGTACTGTTTTTAGAGCGACTCTATAAAGCAAACCGATCATACAGACGTGATAATAGTGCTGGCGATTTGACTCTGTCTCGCACTCTCGCGTATCCAGTGACCTGATTAGAAGAGAGCGCCGTTGAATGCGGTCTATCCCTTTTCCTCTATCACTCCTCATACTTTCGATCGATTATTCCACACTTTTGGTCATCTTAACGCTGAAGGGAGTATCTACAGATACGACTCTGGATGGCTGACTCAAGATAGGAACCATTGGGAATTGAAATGGGCTCCTGCTTTTCGAAGAACGACGAGCCTGGACCGCGTGGAGATCATGGACTGCAGGTGTGTTTTTCATTTAATCATTTAGCGGTTTTAAAATGGTCCCCAAATCTCGTCGGTAGGGGGTATTTCCGCCCTTTTTCGTTCCTCGAGGCGAAATTTATCGGCGCCAGTATTCCATAAGATCAACAATCATCGCGTGTAACAACACCACAAATAGTGTTTATGGTAATTTAGTTGGAGATACCGAATTATAGGGAGGAGATCGGGGGGAGCACAAGATGTCGCACAATGGAACAATGTACCTCGTGAATGGAGGCGACATCCACCAGGAACAGCACATGACTCCCCATCGAGGTCACCCGATCAATGAACGGCATCCTGGTATTAATCCTTCTTCCGCAGGTAATGGAATGAAGTATTGCAGATAAGGAAGTACTGATTGCCCTTTACTCCTACGAATCCCGGGCGGACGAAGACCTCGGTTTCAAGAAGGGAGATATCATGTTCCTCCTCGATGCCACGAACCCGGATTGGTGGTGAGAGCTCCTCCCCTCCTACTCCTCACAAGAGCTCCAGGTACGTGCTGCACGCACGGAGTCAACTGCAAGGATACGTCCCCCGCAACTTCGTCGCTAAGCAGCTCACTGTTGAGAGCGAAGAGTATGTCTATTTTTCCGTCAGATGTGTAAATACAGGTTCATTAGTGCACGATTGTTTCCGTCAGGGGTGTAAATACAGGCTCATTAGTGCACAATTTTTAGATGGTAAAAGTAGGGGTAATCATTACAGGTGGTATGCAGGAAAGCTGGCACGCAATAGAGCAGAAAGATTAGTGCTGGCTAACAACCTGCCCAGAGGGACCTTCCTCATCAGAGAGAGGGAGGCTGATCAACGAGAATTCGCTCTCACCATACGGTATTTTCAATTTTTGCTACTGTTAAGCTCATAACTGAAGTTTCGTGTCCGTGATAATATATTATTTTAACTCAAATTGACTTAATCGTTCTATTTG
This sequence comes from Levipalatum texanum, assembly GCA_014805385.1. Taxonomy (NCBI): domain Eukaryota; kingdom Metazoa; phylum Nematoda; class Chromadorea; order Rhabditida; family Diplogasteridae; genus Levipalatum; species Levipalatum texanum. The sequence continues at coordinate 6,476 of JACMIG010000810.1, forward strand.
AGGGACGGCGACGATGGCCGCGCTTCCTCAGTGAAGCATTACAAGATTAAGCGACTCGACTACGACAGTGGATACTTCATAACGACGAGGCGGACCTTCAAGACACTCCAAGAACTCGTTGCCTACTATTCGGAGATGGCCGACGGTCTCTGTTGTCAATTGACGTTCCCTGCCCCTCGCCTCGCACCCACTCGGCCCGATCTCTCTCACAACACCCAACAGAACTGGGAGATTCCTCGCAACCAACTACAGCTCAAGAAGAAGCTCGGAGACGGAAATTTCGGAGAGGTACTATTTCAATTTCATTTTTTTTCGATGAGTTTTTGATTTGTCACCTCGTCGCTTTGTAGGTGTGGTACGGCAAATGGCGTGGAATCGTGGAAGTTGCCATCAAGACGATGAAGCCAGGGACGATGAGCCCCGAGGCTTTCCTTCAGTGAGAGGGCCCATTTGTGCAATGTTATTGGTTATTTGTAGGGAGGCTCAAATCATGAAGCAGTGCGACCACCCCAATCTCGTCAAACTGTACGCAGTCTGCACCCGAGAGGAGCCATTCTACATCATTACCGAGTAAGGGGGGCGTGGAGGGCTATGGAAAGAGACCACTGTTCAGATACATGATGAACGGCTCTCTGCTTTCGTATCTGCGCTCAGACGGGGCGAGCATCGGTCTCCAGGCACTTATCGACATGTCCGCCCAGGTCCCCCTCCCCCTCCTCCTCCTCCTCCTCCCTCGAGGCCAATGAGTGGTTTCAGATTGCGAACGGAATGATGTACCTGGAGGAGAGGAAATTGGTGCACCGAGATTTGGCTGCTCGCAACGTTCTCGTGGGAGAACCTGTCAGCGGAGTTCCCGTCGTCAAGGTCGCCGATTTCGGATTGGCGCGAAAACTGATGGAGGAAGACATCTACGAAGCCCGAACAGGAGCCAAATTCCCCATCAAGGTATGGAGAGAAATGAGTGGGAAGATGAAGTTTCGTGTAGTGGACTGCTCCCGAAGCTGCTATGTGTGGTAACTTCACCGTCAAGAGCGACGTCTGGAGTTACGGCATCCTACTCTATGAAATGTTCACCAAGGGCCAGGTAAGGAAGGGGGAGGGAAGAGGGGTAAGGGACAACTTAGGTACCGTACCCTGGAATGCACAACAGAGAGGTAATCGAGCAAGTGGAACAGGGCTACCGTATGCCCATGCCTCGCGGCTGCCCCGATCACGTATGATCTGCCTTTTATATTCATTAGACAATCCATCTCCTAGGTCTACACGGAAGTGATGCTCAAGTGCTGGGACAAGAATCCTGAGCGGCGTCCGACATTCGACCATCTCTACCACTTCTTCGATGACTACTTCGTATCAACTCAGCCTAACTACGTGCCTCCCTCTGTTTAACGATCCGTCATGCTCTCGACAAATGTATCTTACTCCCCTGATCTCTTTTTTGATATCCACTTTCCTAATTGCTCATTTGTACGTCATAGGTGCCAAAACGTACTATCTCGGTATGTTTTACGTTTTATTTCGCTGTGTGCAATCATGCTCATTCCTCGTCAAACAAGTTTTGAACGACATCTTTCGCTCATTTATGCCTTGCTAACTAACATTTATAATTGGACAGATACGTGTTTCGAATTATGTTTTGAAATATAAACTTTGTGGTAATTTAAATAATTTATGCTATGTATTTTCTGTATTTACGCACATTAACATTAATCACTTTATGCTTTGCATTGAATCCGGCTATTTCGAAATTGAATAAAAATTCCATGAGATCTCGTGATCGAATGGGTACAGTGTATTGTTGGGATACGGGGGAATAGACAGATTGTCTTCTTATGAGATCAAAAAGATGATAAAAAAAGTACTCGTTAGTAGTAGTTATAAATTTCGGTAAGTAAATTAGGAGAACTGGAGAGGAAGGGAAAGGGCTGATGAGACTCCCCCTCGAACGCTCCTCAGCTGGATTTTTGCTGGCCCTTCGGGGATCCGAAGAATGCACGAGGACGAAGTCCCGCGAATTCGCCCCGACTCCCGACCATCCACCACCACCTGCAAACGAGACCATTCGAAATATTTAAAATGAATAGGAACTTTTTGGTGGTCAAAGTGAGTAGTAAACATCGTCTTATGCTAGTTTCTGTATAGTGCACAATGAACTACACACATTTCCGTCCGACGATGGATACTACACCATATTGAGCACGGCACCTTTGCAAATTGTGGAATTTATGAAAATTGATAAACCAAAACTCTTCGATAAATGAACACCCATTACCATCTAATGTAGTTTATAAATGTGAACAGTATACCTCGTAGTAGTCGACGGCAGCCGGAGCCTTCCACTCGACCCGCACTCCTTCCCCCGTTTCCCCCTCCAATCTCAGATTGGAGGGAGCCGACGGGGCCATGGCCACTTCCAATGCCTCCACTCTCCTCTGCAGCTGCCTTAGCAGAGTCTCCATCTTCTCCGTGCACTGTAGCTGCGCCATGGCAGCCTCCCTCAGGACGTGATTCTCACTCCGCAGATCGTCCAAGTCTCCCGAGCAGTGGCAGAGCGACCGAGGAGTAGGGCCTGCCCTCGTCTTCCACCATCGTTGTATCTTCGTCGCTGCTCGATGCAGTGCCACGTCCATTGGTTGGCGTGGAAGAGCGATGGGGACGGGAGTTGCCTCTTCCCGCGAGACGACGTCGAGCTCCTCGACGGTATCTTCTCTGAGTGTTGAGGCAGTGGAGGGAGGGTTGTTCTCCTTCTCCTCTTCGTCCATTCCATCCAGTGACGTTGCCCTGGAACAGTGATGTAATTGGAAGGGGAAGGGGGACATACGTCTCGGAAGGGAGGAAAGGTCCTTGGAAGGGACGAGTCCATGCAGAGAAGGGCGATACACTCACCCCTTCTTCCCTCTCCCGATCACTCCTCGACGGCGAGAGAATGAGCGAATATTCACGACGTTTGTGTAGAACCTGGTGGGAGGAGTGAGGGAAGGCTGAGAGAGGAAGGAGTACTTTGAGGAGACGATCGTCGAAACTCGAATTCATGTCAACGGCATCGATGGGCGGAGTTTCGTCGGAAAGGTACTCCCGAAGGCCCCTTTCACCATCCAGTCCGAGGCGCTCAAAATGTATTATGTTTATAATTGCACGATCTGACGAACCTTGAATTTACAAATTTTGTCCTGCAAGATGAACTCCCCCTTGATGATTTCCTCATCCGAGAGATGGATACCATCCACCTGATAAAAGTACATTTCTGAATAGCAGAATCGAGTACCTCGACAAGGCTGTTGTAAGAGAGAGCGAATAGAAAGGGGCGGTAGTTGAATGGGGCAGAATGCACACAGGGATTGCCTCCCACTGACACGGACGAGAGCGACGGAAGGAAGGAGATGGAGAAGAACGAGCTTAGTCGTTCAATCTGAATCGATGATAAGGCACTGTGGATGAGAGCACCTCATTCCATGCCACGTTCAGGTTGGTGATGCTGTGAGGAAAGAGGTGCGGCGCATCCTCCAGGGACGATAGCTTGTTCCTGCTCAGATTAAGCACCTCAAGCATTACTATTTAAAAAAAAACACGACTACGAACCTGCAAGGAGCGGAGCGGCAGAAGATTGGGAAGTGCCGTTAGGGAATTAGATCCCAGATCCAGGAGAGTCAGTCGAGTGGCATCCAACGTGGGCAACTCCTGCGTAATCGATATGATACAGTATTCTGTATTTACCTACAGTGATCAAATTACACGCCAACTTGAGATGGACAAGTTGGGTGAATGAAGAGAGACAGGAGAGGTCCTTGATGCCGTTCTTGGAAGCATTGAGATGAATGAGATGCCGCGCCAATGGGAGCAGAGATGACAGACGACCGAGTCCGTTGTCAGAGATATCAACCTGAGAGAACATGACTAGAGGGACAGGGTGCTTACGGAGTGACAGCAAGGGAAGGCCTTGGCATGTGGCAAGGAACTCAGTCCATTGGAAGACACGTCCAAAGAAGTGCACTCGAGCCACTCCTATAATAATTTGACTACTTGATAACGAGATCGCTCAACATAGCGAGGTGACTTGAGAGGGGTTGAAGCGTGCAGAGCAGAAGCATCGAGTCGAAGGAACTTGCGAGCAATTCTCTCGTCTTCTTCCATCTGCTTCTTTGTTTTCTTACCGTACACCGTAATGGTCATGTATTCCTCATTGGTGAGATACCGATTTAACGATGCTTGATTTGAGTAAACATATTCATCAAGAGAGTAAATGACATAATACATTGAATGACTATGCTGCATTGTTATTTCTAACCGGAAATAAAATGAACTGGAGGTATGAGTACGGCAGGATATGATAAACTATTTGGCAGGCATGCAGGATAATATTTTTGCGAAGACTATTTGAAATACAAACGTTAGTAAACGAGCATCTAAAAATGTTAGATAAAAAATTCAACTATATACATTCTATACTTGTTTGTATTGCGATATGATTGAAGTGAGCTGACGTTGGTTATCGATAGACGATGGAACTCTTCCTCTTTCTGAGTATGCTTCTCTTTGAAGGCTCGATGACTGCAGCATCTCGACCGAAGAATCTGATGAGCTGAGGCTGGAGACGGAAGTGAAGAGCCTCCGCCGGCTGGGTGACGATCTCTGCAACATTCATATGCTTTACTTTTTATCCATCCAAGCGCGGGAAAATCGTCACTAGTTGTAATCGTATCTAGGAGGTACCTCCGTCGACGTTCCACACGCCCATGTCTTCAAGATTCGGATCAGGACGGAAGGACCATGCCGCGACTCGGTAGCAGTTAAGCCATGGCTCTTGTTCATACAACTGCAATGATCATCTCTACTCTCTATGTATGGCCTCTGTGTACAAAAGCACAAAATACATACCCTTCGCCCGCCGAGCTGTGCAGCCTTCTTGAGGAACGAAATGTTGGCACAGCAGCCGAGTTGCGGAAGCATTGCCAAATCCATTGAGCCATCACCAAGAGAAGTGAACGGAGCAAGTCCTAAAGACCAACCATTAGAAGTAAGAATTTTTTTCCAAAATGTTTCAACCATTATAATACTCGTTTAATTATCAAAATGTGTCGATGTTACCGAGTGGAGTGAATGGAGTCACGCATGGGATGACGCAACAGATGACATGAGAGAAGTCGGTATGCCAGTGGAAGTTGTATTCCCCTGAACAACGATCAGTATTTCGTGTAGAGAAAATAAGTCTCCAACCGAACAAAGTTCTCAATCAAATACTACATGAATAGCAAACCTGCTGTTGGCGGAGATGATTCTCCGCTTTCAGACGGAATGCCTTGAGAGGCGCTGGAAAGTGCGTGATATTTACGTGCCTATGGCGTGGACTCTGACTTGCACTTGGGACAGGGCTGGACGCATGGTGGGAGTTTCTCCTCTGGATTCGCCTGATCAGTTCCAGCAGTCAAAGAGAACGAGACACATCCACGGTACGTTGGGTTGCGAATTGTCGTTCGCAAAGCTTAATCGGAGGAATGAAAATAACAGAAAAAGAAAGAGACATACCACTGAGTTGGTAACGAAGCGGCCCGAGCCATCGGTATCTCTCCGAATCCCTCAGGACATCGCCCAGCCAACCGTATGAAATGGCATCAGCCGAGACTCGCAACAGCTTGGAAGACTCGTGGACGGTGCAAGCATCGACACGACAGCGGGACCCTGCACTCGCTTCCTCGTTCCCTCCCACTCGTCATATCCTCACCAATGGCAATGTGTACTGCACTTGTGGCATAGTCGTCTGTGTCGTGTACGGTCATAACGATGGAATTAGCCGAGCCTGCGCCAATTATTCCGAATCGAACGCGCGGCGAGTGGAGGAGGGAACGACGGTCGTCCACGTCGATTGATCTCTCGGCCTGTGTACGGTTGATTGCTCCCGCCAGGCACTCGTTGAAGAGGCCGTCGCCCCCAACGGACACCACTCCGTCGACAGTCTGCAGATTTTCGCATCGGTACCATCGCTACTAATGGTACATGATTAGACGAGATATAATAATGGATTTTAACCGACATTCCACTCGTTTTCATCCATGGTCTCCACGTGCTCTTTTGCATGGTTGGCGTATTGGGTATACACGACTTCGACGTTGATGGATGCGAGTTGAAATAGAGGCTCCACCTTAACGTGACGCATGTTGTTGATCGTATTGAATCGCTGTCCGAACAAGTTCTACAAGCGCCTTGAATGCGCATTGGAAATTAGGTTGTCAGCGGATGTTGCATGAGGAAGAAAATGAAAGTGACTCACATACTGTTTGTAGATCTTCGGTGCTTTTCCCTTGCCTCCGAACGGATTGATGTAGACAATGATCTTTCGAGGACGTTGTTCTAGTTCTTAAAAGCGCCACCCATCATTTAGTCAAAAAAAATGAACGCACTGTTCAGGACGACGTTGATGTTGTTCTGCCAATAATCCCTTTCGGTAGATGTGGAGAACACGATCGGCAACTGCATCGATAATGAAAGAAACGGTATGAAAAGATTCACCTGTAGCACTCTCCACTTGTGCTTGTTCTTGCGAAAGACGAAGAAGAAGTAGAGCGTCGATTCGGATGGCGATCCCTGCGATGAAACATTGAAACACACAAACCAGTTGCCAAGTCTACATTAAAGATGTTCACACTTTTTGTTCGATAGGTCGTAGTTTTCCTTTGCGGATCTTCAGTGGTGCGTTTCGAACAGCTAGTAATTCATCTACACGGTAGACGATCCGTACCTTCTCGTCCCTGAGATAGAAACGTCGAACGTTCACCACGAAATGGGAAGTGGAAGACTTGTTAAAGTCTCTAAGGCGTAACATAGGAAACCTCACTCAATCAGGTAGAATTCGAAGACATTCTTGAACTTGTCGAACACGATCCTATGACCTTTTCCATGAATAGATGTAACGAGGGCATGCATCATGCCACCCTCGCCTGTAAGTTGTTAATTGAACTGTCGATGGGGAGTTCAACCTAGAGTGTTCGAAATAACTGGCGAAGGCAGAAGATCAGCGGCACCGTCGCTCGCTCCTCGTATTCCATTGATTGCAATTGTGTCAGTCGCTGTTACTTCTATATTCACCATCTGTAAAGAAGATGTACTTGTGCAACTATGGAAAAGAGGACAGCAAATATAAGAAGCAAGCACAGTATGCATGGTAGAGTATTTATATCGGAAGTACCCGGACACAGGAGAGTATCGTGCTACGTGGAAACGAGATCCTCGGCAAGAGCGCACCCGGGTAATCACTCCCCTGTCACCGTGCGAGCGCAACAACAAACATACAGTAGTGCTCTTTATGACGTTATTGGTCCCGTAGCGAATACCCCTATTTCTTGGCTGAGGTCCAGCAGAATGGTGACGTCATGAACATACTTCGTGCCCAGGAGTGATGACCGTTGCGCATTACCTTTATAATAAAGGTCCTTTATTATTTACCCGCCTTGTGTGCAAGCAGTGCATGAAGTAGTCTCGTGGTTTGACTTAATATGTCATGCAGGCCGTATTTTCTAGAAATATTAATCGGCAATATTCTGCAGATGTGAGATGTCGTCCAACGATTATGACGAAGACTCGTACGAAGGCACAAGCGACGGATACTCCATGTCGCCGTCAGATGAAGATACTATCTCACCTATACTCGCCCGGCTAGTCGTTAGTGATCTGCCGGAGCTTCGGAGGATTAGAAGACGAAGAAATGCTCCCTATCCTCTCGTGCGATCGGTCTACTCGGTTCAACCGCTCACCAACGGAGTTCGTTTGCTTTCTCACCAATCAGATGCTAATCATTACTTTCCAGAAGGAAAAGGACGCGTACCTTGATGCATTGCTATCAGTGAAGCCAATGTGTTCGAGCATACGAATTCCTCGCGGTCGTCTGCTTTCTCCCCACACAGCCCCTCTACCCTGTTCAATTCAGGTATCCGAAGCTCTTAATTGCTACATTTTATTATGGCAATGCACATGATTGTAGGCGCAACACACGGGAGAATACGAATCTTCTACAACTGCGAACGGCGACGAGTGTGGAGATTTCGAGATCGACGAGCTTTCCGACTATTTCTCGCACTACGTTCGTGTTCACAGCAAGATGTCTGCTCTTGCAGAGTCAATGTACGTATAAAGAATGTACAAAATTCATGGGCATATACTACAGCTTTGACGAGGATATGGCAGCAAATTTAGATTTTTTAAATTTGTTATTTGCTTTAGCTTTTGGGCGAGCAGGTGGGGTGGGAGTTTTCTGGGCGACAGTCCTCGGCCGAGAAGTCGAACGATCTAACAAAACGATACTCTTCTTCGGAGAAAATGGTCACCTCTGAATTTGGTGCCGTTGCGTTTGATAGCCTCGACAACGCCCTTGGAGAGGTCTGATTCCGAGATCTTGTCACCCACGGCTTTACAATCCTTTTTCTTTTCATTTTCGATGTTCTTCCTCTGCAACACTCTAGTAGGTAGGATACAAAGAATTTTTACCATCTCCTGCCTGGACAATTCCTTTAACACCTGCACAGTTACGATGGGAGCACTGTCGTCGACAAAAAAGAAGCGAATTAGAGTTGATCCGGGCGAGTTGGTAGCTCTTGCGGCCCTTTCGTAGGCGTCTTCCATCGCCAGTCTAAATAGCAACGCGATGGCTGAATGATGGAAGAGGAAGCGCTTACTCGGCAGATGAAGGACTGTAGATAGAAGGCCCCCGCTTCTGTCGATAATTCTTGAACAGCGAAAAGGCGTACGTTTTGACGGCGTCAGCGACTGCCGATACTAAGTTCTTGGTGAGAAGTGAGACCTGCAGGTGCTCAATAAAGGGATGAGAGGTTTGAGAGAGAGACATGCCTCGAACGGAATTAAACTCGCATTGTAGTCCCTGGTACCGAAGTATCGGCTAAAAAGAGTTCACCCCGTTGTAAGAATGAATAATGCTACTTTGTTTCATCTTCGAAAGCCGCAGCCTCCACCTGGCCCTGAATGTTGCTTTTCACCAACCACAGGAAACGATCGTAGTTCGTGAAAGTGCTTTGGTTCCTACAAAATGTATTTTATTACATTTTATTTAAATATGCTTACTTGAGATATTGTTTTCTGTTCATCTGCCAAACCGAACTGCTTGCGCGCATTTTATCATCCAACTTGCTCTCTTCGAGATCTTCTCGACACATCTGAGGAGAAAGCTACCCAAAATATAGGACCAAATACCTTTTTCAACTTTCCGAGCTGATCACATATTAAGTGGTGAATTCGTAAAAATAGATAGAGAGGAATTCCACCGAACAAGACTCGATACGTATTCGTGCTCGGGCATATCTAAACGAACAAAAAGGGTGGAGGGATTGGTGTTCTGACTCACGGGGTAGCCGGAATGCACCGAGCTGCTCGACGTCTTTCCCGATCCCTCTCCTTCCATCTTCCTACAAGGAGTACGGTAAGAGTGGTTCTATTACCGTGATGACTTGGCCTCGCTCTCAAGCCATGAACGGTTGGGAATCGCGAAGAGATCGGGGAGGACTTTGTCCACGATTTCCGCCATTTTCTTCTTTTCATCCTTTGAACATCCAGTGAGTTGCTTCTCCTACAATGGCATTGTAAATATTCTTTAGGATAAATCTTACCATGTAGACAGTGATCATATGAGAGACGTCGAAGAGAATTGTTTTATCCTCTGGATACTCGAGAGCCTGGTGGGGGGCTCGACTGAAAGGGAGAATTGGAGAAAGGAAATGAAGAAAACGTACTTAAGGTCCGTATCTCGGACGAGATTCATCAACTGATCAGTGAGTGTTTTTGTTCGTAATGCCTTCATTAGCACATTCTTGGCACTCGTGAGAAATGATTCGTTGGCTCTTTTGACAGAGAACTCGGCCTACAACGAATATGTCAAGCCATACATTTCTGACGGCAATATGAATTTGAACGGACTCACCCAATCTGCCCATCGGGATTGGAAGTGATCCTGCATGGTTGTCCACTCGAATTTCTTTTCATTTAATCGAGTGAGCATCTAAAACGATGATTGGATGAGTGTTGATGTGAATACTTACAACAGGGACGGATTCCGATGGGCGGGCTTTGAGGTCCTTCAACAATTTGTGCGCCTGTTCTCCATACACTTTCCTCAATGCTCTCTCGAAGAGCGCAGGTGAACTCACTCCGAAATCATCCATTAGCTTAAACCTTCAACCGGAAAATAAGCGGCGGATAAGAAATGGATTACTTCTCTTGCTCCTGAGGACTCATAAACTCCAGCCTTTTGTTCCACTCGGAAAGGCATTCGATGGCATATTCGTTGACCTTGAGAGCCATGTCAAACTGCAATGTATTACTTATTGAAACTAAAAGAATCCGAAAGTAGTAAAAGCTGTGCCCCGCAACACTTGAGTGGTGGTAGAATACCTCGTATCTCTCCTCTTCAATCTTGTGAAGAGTGTCATCGAGGATAGACTTCTTGGAAGAGACGGCGGTAGTGTCTTCCGAAGACCAGCAGGGGAACGAGACCCACGTATCATTCAGAACCTGCAAAGCACTACTTTTCTCCAATCATAGAGTAGGAGACGATACCTCGTGACAGAGGGCAGTCCTCCCAGAGCACTTGGGCCTTTTGAATGAAATCGGAAGTGCACGGTAGGAGGCCTGAGTGAGTGGAGGCGATGAGGAGTGCAAAAGGATCACTGACTCCTGCACTCTTGCAGGTGGTGAAGTCGATCTGGACGTCCTCGCCATCCCTTTCGTTCTCAGTTGCCCAACTACGAATGGTGGCGCAGATTCTGTAGAGGGATGAATGGAGGGGAGAGGGGAGGGGACTCACTGATTTCGTAGCACTGGATTGGTAGTGAGGACAGCGGAAGCAGCGTCTATCAAGTCTTTCTTCGAGCAAGTATCGGAGACGAAGAGAGCCACGTGCTTCATTATGGCGTGATAGTGAACACGGGGCACCTTGTCGAACATCCGAGAGAATTGAGCACACAGATCAGCCGGCATCTCAAATGAGCATCTTTCGATATGTAATATCGGCATGTTTACATCCCTGTTATGGAAAGGCATCCTCGAGTTTTCTTAGACAGAAAAATGACTAAATTGTCGGGGAACACTCGAAGCTCTGCTTTATAAATTCACTTTGATCTTCATACAATACAAAACCCGTGAAGGTATAAAAGCATGAACGGCTTCGTGTCCCCACCTTTCGCGTGGCGGTCTTCTCGAATTCCTTTATCTTGGCGTCTTCAGCATCCTCAGTCGTAGCAGCAGGAACCACAGGTACCTGAACTTCGGTTGCTCAGATCTCAGATAGAACGTAAATGAGAACGTTCTAAGTGATAGCAAAGTTTTCGTCACTGCAACGCAACTTCTCCAACCGTAAGTAGGTAAATAAACATTTATTTTTTTAAACAAAACCAACTTGTTCAACGATGACTGGAGCAGCAGCAGCGTTCGATTTACCACGCGATTTCTTCGGTTCTTCCGCTCTTTTCTTCTTTATCTCACGAGCTTTCTTCTCGTCCTCTTTCTTCTTAAGAATCACCCATCAAGATTTTATCTAACTTTTCTCGTGTGTAGCAAAACCCGTGTAACTGGGGAAAATGTTGCTCGAATGTTTTATATAAAATTTAAATAAATATTGACCTTTAGGAATATTGTTCTCGTTAAATCAGAAATATTCTTGCGCAGTACATGCCTTTTGTTCCTCAGAGCTTCTCTTCAGGTGCACGGGTAGGAAGAGTAGGAATTCAGCCCACAAATGAGGATATTCCTTCAGCAGTGGCTCGATCGAGTTCTTCGTCTTTACTTCCAGATTATACATCGGTTCGTCCGCTATCTGAATAACATCGATCAGATTTATTAGGAATTCATGAGACTAGCAGAAACGACAAAAATGCTCAAGTCTTTTGGAGATCAAAAGCAGTCAAATACCAAGAGAGTATGTATTATATCTGGAGATAAATGTAAAATACCTGATTTCTCAGCATCTCGCAAGTTTTTCCGTAGTCAAGGAGAATGTCGACGAACTGGCGAAAAGGAGCGATGGACAACACAGTCTGAAAGCTTAATTTTTTTAAACATATTTTTTGGTATTTGTCGGTAAATTTGAGATGATTTAGATGGCTCGCAATGAAATTGAAATACTTTGGCCTTGTTGATTAATTCGCTGGCGTCCTTGGTTCTTCCGTGAGCCTGTGGGTGAGGGAATACGCTCTGAGATGCTGCTGCTTCCTCCTCCATTCTAGAATCTTCCTCTGCCAGCAGCTCTTCGACATTCTGAAAGCGATTACAACTGAACTATAGTCGAGAAACATGACTCACAACAACATGGGGAGGTTCCTCTGCTCCATCGTCGGGATCATCGTCGTCCACGGTGTACACGCTGTCTTGTATGGGATCAGGCGGAGCCGTATCGACGGAGTCTACCGACTCAATCAGAAAGCATAGAAATAACTAAATTGAATTACCTGAGTTTTTCCGTCCGGGTCGAGAATGGTGATAATATTATTCCTGATGATCACCTTGAATCCTGCTGGTAAAAAGGTATTGAATCCAACAATGAGGTCAGTGTGGCCACGAAAGAGATGGGCCACTCTCGTTATGACTCCGTGAGTGTCCAATCTGGAAATAAATGTTCAATATTTTACAATGAAAACCAAGCATCTGGAAATCTCACGACTGCGCTTTGAAGTCCTTCATTACGTCAAGGAACTGCGTATAGACGATAGCATTCCTTGAGAACACGGACTTGACTTGATCGAGATAGGAAAGAGCATCTTCCACCTGCATCATTAAGACTATGAACTAATATGGAGTCGACAGTATACATTTTTTTCGCCGAATGTCAAATCTGACAATAGCTTTGTACTTTTTCGACTATCGCATCTATTACTCACAATTGTAGATGGAAACGTAGTGGAGGCTACGTATCCGTTCTACTCATGCAAACTCACACGAACCCTGGGAGGAGTGAGAGCAGTCATTATCCGTTGGCTACCGCTTGTTCATGGACACTGAAGCATAATGAGATTAGTTATAATTTTAAACAAAGTATTACAATTGAAAATACCGCCCCGTAAGTTTGAAATCGTGTTCAAGATAGAGACCAGTCGTCCATATTTCACGGTCTTAGAATTTCGTTATTTGAATCAAATTTACGGATTCGGCGTAGCCATCAGTATCGCGATCGCGATCCAGTGACTTTGTGAATTCCGTAAATAGGGCTACGCATCCAATTGACAACTCTAACATTGTTCAAATCAGGAGGACGGAGTTTAATTCACGTACGCCTTCAAGAAACTAATGGTGGAAAATTGATTCAGTTCTTCGTAAGCTGATGCTTTCAGAAGTTTAATTTCCTCAATGGACTCGATTGTCCTGATTGGCTCCTAGCGGTAATTGCTGAAACTTCAAGAATAGTAATTTTCAAGCTGCAATTAGTCATAATATTATTTTGTAGACCTCACTCAAGTACAAATTATTGTGCAACCATGTAGCACAACATCTAAAATCTGGTGAAGATACTCGACTTCCTTTCGACACATCTCGATTCATTTCCCCTTCTATTGGTGAGTGCGTACGTCATCCTTGATTACCCTGACAGATTTCGATGGCGTCAATCGGGTTTTCACAACCACTTCTTTTATCATGCGGCGTGGTATGCTGAGCGGATGTTCTGGATCTGATCTGGGAAATGAAATGGAACAACTCGGAATGCCATCAGGTCAATTCGCCATTCTTCCGGTTAAATTACTCCTATGTACTCCAGAACACAGCCGAGTCCTACAGAGTGTGTACGTGGCTAATCTTTCAACGAAGGAAATCCTTAAGAATTCTATCCCGAAAGGTTGCGAATTGCAAAGTTGTTTATACTATTAACTGAAGAATTTAGCTCCCCATGTCGAACATATCGACTGTGAAACAGGCGACGCAAAGGTTCGTATACTTTTTTTAAAATCGCTTACTTACATTTTTGTCTGTAGGGAGTCCGTATGAGGATGATGAAGAGTGACAGCACTTCAACCGACGTCACCTTGCCGGGCACAATGCTTGAGCTCCTGCAAAGCGGTAAATTCTAATAAAACAGTACTGACTCCTCTTGAACTACGGACATAACTGACAATGAGATTCCCATAGCACACATGGCGTTCTAGGCTACGGGGATTGACGTTTAACCTTAAGACAGTCAGCCATCCCACTGTGTTCGGTATATGATTTAGTCACGCGTGGATTACGGGATATGCAACGAAAGAAAAAGTGAAACTGACGACCTTTTTGCGATTTGTAATGAAGGGCTAAATCGATCGCAAACTGACTCTACCGCGAGCGAAACCAATCGCAAACTGACTCTACAGCGGGCTAAAGGCTGTTGCTTACTGGGTGACCTCCCGCATTTTTTTTCGATATCCCTATGCCCGATTCCTTCCTGATTGCATAGTTTAGCCCAAAGAATCTCATAGCTAGCAGCTAGCTGTGCCTATTTGCGCACAGTTTATAACACTGGCATGTCGTAAGCTGCCCATGATCAATGGTCTTGACCAGCATTATTTTCAAGTTGCGCTGGCTTATTTTCGGCGATCCAATCTCATTTTAATTTTGCGCATAGGATTAAATCTTTCTCCATACCCTGCTAACAGTCAGACGACGAGAGAAACCCCGTTTCTATAGAGCGAACAGTTCGAACGGAGCGCGAATCAAGACGCGTTGGTTCGTCGATACATAATACTAATGTCGATTAAATAATTTCAGAAATGACCCGCGCATTGGATTCAATTCCCGGGAACATAGCAAAATCTTGACTTCTCCAACTCTGTCTGTTGCTTCATTTCACGGGAGTTTCTTAGTTACCGTGGATTAACTAATGTCGGGAACCCAGTTAGGTGTGGGGAGTAAGACCGAGAACGCGTGATCCTGCTATTTACATTCCCGGGCATAGGCATTCCAATCACTTCGGCTCCTGAACGTTTGTATACTTTTTTTATAATATCCGTAATCGTGCTCGTGTTCTCATGTTATTTCTCGACTGATCACTATCGCTGTTGATGCCAAGGTGTTTTGAGGTGTACATACCGAAAGAGATAAAGCGGCATCCAATTATCAGAGCAATTTCCACCATCACAGCTACTTATTAGGAGTCGTCATTTCGCGTAACTTCATCCATATTTACCCCACATCTCAGCTTACTGTATTTCGCCTAATTTGCAGTTAGGTGGCTGGGTAGTCCATAATTTGGAAAGGAAGGGACGGAGGAGCGGCTAACGGCAGATTGTGACCTCCGTTAGGACATCCACGAGTCGAGAGTTGATCCGGGAAGAACAATTATGTTATTGTTGCGCAGTCGGGGAGCAGCTAATCTTGCAGTGAGGGTTAGGGAAGGCATGCTGTCACGGCATCCTGGGACAAGGTCACATACACTCATTTCCTACTCCATTTGCACCACCTGCAACCCATCCCCTTTGTCAGTCGGCAGGGGAATAACGAGGTGTTGGCCGAAGGTCTCCAGCTGCCCTCCCCTCCTCCCGTTTGTAATCCTTCCTGATTACAAGGCCCGCTTCTCCTTCCAACTAACACGATATCTCTAATGGCTCATAATTGATGGATACGCAATGGGAGGCCCCTTTGAGATACCGCTATCGCGGCTCTGCGCAGGTGGAGCCTCCCTGTGACCCCGACCAGCCTGCCACGGGTTCCGCTCAAAGAGGACAGCGGGGCAGGGAGCTGTGCTTCTCATCTTCTCATTTATCCTGATACCCACTCTTGCATTAACCAACAGCAATATCGCCATTCTTGAGTTGCCAACTGCCATGATTGTATTCCGAGCTCTCATGGAGGTGATTACTTGTGCCGGTACAAGGGCAATAAGAGCAACTGAAAGATCGAAAGGAGTCAGTGGGAACATCTCCACTCTCCTCAATTCAACACCCCCACAGATTCACACCTCAAGGAACAATGAATCGAGCGGCAGCGATGAAATTGGCCGTTTCGCGTGAGGAATGGTCGTGAATGGAGGAGAGGGGCCGCTGAGGCTCAAGGTATACGGTGGGTGGGCGGGGCTGGGGGGATGAGAGGTAGAGGATGGAGGCTTCCTTCCCAGTCCCCTTACCCCAAGGATGTCGACTGCCGAAGCTACTGTTACCTCCCTCAGCTCATCTCTGACCCCATCAATGGCCATTCAGCTAACGGTATGATACCTATGCAGTCTAAACATTGTTCAACTCATACCGCATGGTTTGAGCTAACATACTTGCAAAGTTTCTTAAGGTCCTTAAAAATTGAGTAGGAGGAACTTCTCTGACTACTGTCATTATGGAATTCCAGACCAGAGACCCAGGCCAAGGTACAACCAGAAACAGGCCAAAGTGAAATTGGCCCAATGGCCCCAGACTTCCTCATACTCCTTCTTTAAATAAAAAATTGATAAGTATTTGGTAAAAAAGCGCTTTGAGATAGTCATTAATCGGAAAAGTTCAGAAGCCGGAAGTAGGCCCTCTTGACAAACTGATGGAGCAGTACAACAGGCTCGCTTCCGAAAATCTCAAAGATCCAGTTGATGGTACCAAGATGAGCTATGGAGCAGGAACATATTGGCCAACTGGAATGACTCCTCCATGGGACGCAACGAGGTATACTTGACTATCTTTCTGACAGCGCATTTTACTTTAGTGCATGGAGCTGGGCGTCGTCTGCCCTTCCATACACTGCACAAGCAGTGTCGGGAAGCTCTCCTTCGGGAGCTCCCTACTCGCCACTTCTTCAGTCGCAGTTCGCTCTCCTATCGGTTCCTCCAGCCGGTAAAATATAATGAAAAGAAGAACGAAGGAGGGGATTCAGCAACGCAGTCGCCCACTTCCGTTCCAGCTCGGAGGACCACAGTTCCTCCGAAGGCATCTACGACTGCTGTGCGTTCCAACTGTGATTGCCCAAACTGCCAGGAGACTCAGCGCATCGGTTAGTCAATGGTTTCATTCAGCGAGGATTAATCCGACAGTACCTGACTCTCATGAGTCCCATCCACTTTCGTTCCTTCTCACACATTTCACAGTATCCGTTAGGCCACTGAATGGCCATGAGAAAGGGCCAATTAGATAGGAGAAGGCGACTGACCGCCTGTCCCGATGGGGGGAACCTATCAGTGCGATCCATTGGCGGATCTCTTTGGCATCCATGGCTATCTGCCGAGATGCACAGGAGAGTGCTAATGGGACAAGCGATTAGAGGGCCTTCATGCCCCTCTGTGGGGGGTGCCTCATGAATGGGATGACTTTCTTAGCCATGACCATCAGGCGCAGCAGCTTACCTTTTAGCACCCCCGGTACATTTCAGGCCTCCAGAACATGCCAGCAAAGAAGCGAGGGATTCACAACTGCTACGTGCCTGGATGTGGAAAGGTCTACGGAAAGAGCTCTCACTTAAAGGCTCATCTGCGCTGGCATAATAGGGAGAAGCAACCTATCAGACGGTGAATCTCATGTACCGCAGTACTACTGACAGCCCCTCACACATTACCAAACATGTTAAAACGTCGTGCACTTCGTGCCCTGTGTGTGCAATAGTCTTTAAGTCCTGCAGGACATCTCATCAGTAGGCACTGCGCACGGTGTATTCTACTTCTCACTATTTTACCGTGTTTCATGGATTCTTCGTTATTGGCAAATAGTTAAATCGTATATTTATGCTTCAATAATCGTTGCTCTGCCTCTAGTCAAAGACTGCAATTGCTGAAAATTTTCAGAAAATCTTCGTAGGTCCCCCGTGCGCCCATTAGTTCTGAAAACCCCTGCAGCAGTGTCATGTAATTTTCGCCGTGTTCAATGCATAAAATATTATTCAGTGATTTACATACAAACAGGAAACGGTATGTTTATAGATCATAAAAAACGGAGGAACTACTGTTGCACCCGAAACGTATCGGCGGTGTAGTTCGTACATTGGATAGATAGAGTTAGTGACCACCCCTCAGGGCTAGAACCAGATGCAGGACGGATCCACCGTTAACCTGAAAACATCAACGACATTTACCGTTCAAGATTTTCAAGCCTACCTTATAGTCGGATGCAGTTTTCTCATCATTCATCTGCTTTCCAGCGAAGATCAGGCGCTGTTGCTGAGGAGGAATACCTTCCTTCTCTTCCACCTGAATAACCTTGTTTCACCCATATAGAATTCGCCAAAATGGATCCTAATAGCTTGCAAGGTTTAGAAATGGGGGGTAGGTATTCAAAAATCCCAGATATTCCCGAGGAAATCAGAAGGTCAGAGAAGACTTGCAGCGATGTGCTTTTAGTTCACAACAAGGTCATCCAAGCCTTCCTTGCTAGTCAGAGATCATTGGCGGAGAAACGTACCTTCTCCTTTATTCGCTCCACCTTGTCGTTGGGCTCGATGTCCAATTCAATTTCCTTCCCCGTCAGAGTCTTCACCTTGATGAGCATTTCGAGGGCCTGTTATGTTAAAATCGGCATTGATTAGTGTTCCTGATGAGGCCAGTATTTGTAGCGTCTTTCGGAAATGGAACATGACCGTGTTCTCCTATGCGTAGCAGACAGAAGGACGAAGGATATTCGTATATAACATTACACACAAAACTCGGATTTTTTCCGCTTGAACTATGCATGAATTTCTAGGGAAATTGTACTCGAGTGAGTGATGCGAGATTCGGCAATACATCGGCGAGTGGATAACAAATCTCTTCACTCACTGCATTAGTGAGAGAAGAAAGTTTTATAACTGCGAAAGGTGAAGCGTTGCGGTCGCCAGTGGCATGCGTCATTTGGCTAGGTTAATGCGTTTCGTAAAGGTCCGCATAATTTTAGATCGACCTTTCTCGTTTATAACATGATTATGACAAAAATAGTTTAATTCCACAGAAATATGCATTTTTTAAATGTATAAAGGTTCGACGCCAGTCTCAATCCGCATAGTCATGTCCGGAAAGTTCAGCATTCCGAATTACCGTTGTCTTGTACAATCACTGAGGAAAGTCGTTGTCAGACAGAGAATGTGTTCACTCGATCGGTCAGGGTATGAAGTTGACCAGATAAAACCAACCATGGTGTCACGTCTTTAGAAGTACTACCTTCCGTTTTATATTTTAATTCAGTCAGTTAGGGTGGTGAGGCAGTTTGTTGGTGGAGGAGGGTACAGATGGAAATGTCTGCTATTATGACATTTCCCAGTTATTGCTGGTGCAGGCTCAAATTACCACCGAGAAGGGAAACGTACAAGTTATGACACAATCGAATTCATCGAAGCAATTTTTGAAAGCTGATCTGTTCGGAAACAATGTCCACACGATGAGATAAAATGACAAACTAGAATAACACGTGACGCAAAAGAAAATAAACGCCGGGAAAAAAAACGGGATGCGATTGGTTATCGCCCGCGGGACAGTCAGTTTGCGATCGGCTTTCGCCCGCGGTAGAGTTAGTTTGCGATCGGTTTTCGCCCGCGGTAGAGTTAGTTTGCGATCTATGTGAACATTTAACAAATCGCTAACCGTCTTGTTTTGCTTTACATTCCGTGGTATCCCCGGTAAAAAATGCTTCTAATTCCTATCACACACCCCACGGCAATCTGTTCTCTCTCCATAGGCTCCCCCCAAAGGACTGCCACAGGGCATTTACAGTGCCGAACAAAAGTATCCGGGCACTTTTTCAGCGATGCATAACTTTTGACTGTCTCGATGAAATCAAGTCGGGTAAAAAGCATGAGGTAGTTCAACTCAAGGCCTACAAGTCTGACATTTGCAAGGGGTTCTAATAGCCCCTGGCTGTTATTGATCGATTTTTCTAAAA
>JACMIG010000811.1:0-26228 GCA_014805385.1 Levipalatum texanum
GGGTGTGCGCGCTCACCTGTGCGCACAGGAGAGGGGGATTTGCCAGAGGGATTTGCGTCAGAATTCCGGTGTTCTTTTTGATCTTGACCCCACCGTGTCAATGTCAATGAATGTATAGTCAGAGTATTGTCCGGTATTATAGTGATGCGGAGGCGACGCGCGAACTACCTTCGCGTTAAGCAGCGTGATGATCTATCTTCTGCAGCAGGAGATAGATCATTACGCTGCTTAACGCGAAGGTAGTTCGCGCGCCGCCTTCGCATCATTATAAAACCGGACAATAGATACAATAGCATCACGTTGTGCTTTGATTTTACTCACTCAATTCGGCTGAAACGTCGCCTTTCTCTCTTACCTTCTTCATCTGCTCGCTCCTCGTAATCCACCGAAGAGGAGGAGAGAGTCCTCTGCCCATGAATGAATTCTTTCCCAATATCCGCCAACGACGGCACATCCATTCGGAAGGTGATGTACTGAGTAACCTTACATTACCAGGAATTCGGAGCTTTGTTTTATAAAAATTAATTACACACCCTTTACAATTTTATTGATGAGCTGTAAAATATCGATTGTAAGCTCTGTTATTTCACCAGTTCCGTAGCGTTTGATCTACATACATACTTCTACCTGTGCAAGTCGAGCTATGTCATATCCCATGTTTTACTCGAAGATTTGAACACTTTAAAAAACCCTCTCCTTGGGGATGTGTATAATGGTTTCAGAGCGCGGGAACCATAATTTCGCGATATTGGTTCTCCTAAAGTTAGTGACAAAATGAAAATCACACCGGTTCGGCGGTAATTGCGAATCCATCGTCTGCAATATCTGGAAAGTATTCCACACCACCCAATCCGGGCAGAAAACAGCAATCGTGAATCAGCTCGCTGTAAACCTTTTTGCTAGTTTTCTGATCGAATTTGCAGTTTCACCTTCCGGTAGCAGAGTCAAAGATTCGAAGTGATTTTGGCCTTGTATCCTGGCATATGATATAGCGACTCCTGTAAACGGCAGGGTTCGGTACGAAGAAGTTTTCCAGCGAGCGCAATATCGCCCCTGTAGACAGATCGTGCAATTTCGACACCAAATTCTGGCCCTGAAAAAAGGATGTCTGAAAGTTTTAAAGAAGGACTGGGAAGAACTTCTTGTCAAATTGCCAGTCTGAATGGGAGTGCATTTCTCCATACATCGACGTATCGAAATGTAGCATTTCCATACGTCGACGTCTGGAGAAATGCACTCCCTTTAAGACTGGCAATTTGCGGTGAAGTTCTTCCCAGTCCTTCTTTAAACTTTCCATTTACTTCATAATGCATGGCCCACATAGAACGGCCGACGAGACGTTGCGGGAATCCGTTGTTAATTGAGAAATTGGGCGACTTATCCACAGGAAGCACCTTCATTCCTGCAATGCACTTCTGTTTCAGCGAAATCATAGTTTTTCGCATGCCAGAAATATCGTAGATGTGATACGCAAAGTCAGGCTCTACAGCAAAAGCGGCGACGTCAGCCTTATATTCGTCGATGGAAGTTAAGAAAAGCACCTTGAATGTATTCATATATATTTGATCCAAATGATTCGGGTCATACATCAATTGGGTCGTCAAAAGTTGACATCAGGAGAATCGGAATGTTCTTGGTCAAATTCCCGGCTGTAGAGTGTATAGAGACAATTTAAAAGATTTGCTTACTGTTGTCAATAGAGAATGGGTGCAAGTAGCAACGATAAGTTGCCTCTATTTCATCCGTTTTGCCTTCCTGTTGATCGCAATGACTTTGACCACGTTCGTAAGCAGCGAATCCTACGGACCTGCAACAATTTATAAATATCATCACCCAAATAACACTAAAAGTTTGCCAAATCCGTGAAGATTTCGCCGAATCGATAACCCTTTTCAATCAGACGTCCTCGCTGATGATGGAAAATGTGAAATACGGATAGACTGTGGCAACATTGGATTCACCATCTGGAGAACCGGATGGGTACATTTTTGGAAAAACGCGAAATTGGCAAGAATTTGTCGATTAGCTGATGCGACATGGATGTGGCGAAATTTTAGATAGCAGCATCTTATAAGAAACAACAACCTTCCATGCAATCGAACGAGACTGAGCTTTTTTGTGTGATATTCAACTGGAAGAGTCGACAGTTTAGTCGCTGTGATCTGAATTAAATTGAAAATGAACCAGTAATCTGTGGCCATACCCTGTCGAATACCGACATCTCCAGCTGAGTCCCATTATTATGCCGCTCGATACAGACGATAAAGGCATCACAGAGAATGATCTCGTCCACAGTCTGACAAGGAATCAGCATTATGCCTTATTCGGGCTGCCACAATAATTTTTCGTCCATGAAAAAATTGCCATATACAAATCCCTTTCGACAACCCTATTTTAAAGCAATGTATTTTACGCATAATTTCATTGCTTGGGTGCGGATTCGCGTACCTGCACCGATAGGTTCAGACGTCTTCCGAGGGAAGGCATACAGAGATCTGCTACGTCGATGAGATCCATGGTTGAGTTGAAAGAGAAACGTCCTCTTGTGAAGCGTATGGGTCGATAGCTCCGCACGCACTATGGTGAAATCGCTTTGACAATGACAATGAACAATCGTTTGTTTGTGCACAGTCATGGTCCGAAGCGGCGTCACCCCAAGCCTCGCAGTAGTGCGAAATCAGCAGTAAACACCTCAATATTCAGCGAAAAAATAAATATTCATGGCAAACTAGTAACGCCTCAATACTCAGTGAAAAATGAAAATTACCGGCGAACAAAGGCTGTCGAAATAATCGTTCCACTTCCAACAATTCCGCCTGAAAACGGGGCTAAAAGTAGTGAGCGTATCGCCGAGGATAATTCTAATTTACTTCGGCTTCTGCAAACATCGGCAAAGATATTGGACGCAACATTTCAGAGACATCGGGACATTGTTCAACAACAATAGGAACTACTTCTAAGAAATCGGAAATAAAATGCGCTCCTAAATTCTTTGCTGAATCACTTAAAGAATGAATTAACACGAGCTAGCAAAAAATGGATGGGCTCGCGCCTCAGAACGTTTAATTTGCCCAGTTACAGTATTCCAGGTCGAGACAGTGGGGTCAAGGGGAGTTCGGTGGAGCACGGGCCCTCCCCAGCTATCCATTACCAATTTGATTTTGTTGAATGCTCATTATTGCATAAAACCAATCTTTTTCATGCTTTTATCACGGGAAAACAGGAAAGATAACCGAAAAAGGGAAGTGAGGATGTATATAATACAAATCGGATATCGTGTTGACGAAAAGGAAATCGCTGTTTTTGGTCACATATATATATATATATCTTTATCTTCAACATTTGGGGATAGTGGGGGATATGGTAGTGATTTGATATGGGGAATGTGCTTGAGTGGTTGAATTGTTACCCGTCGAAAGATCGAAACTCGGGTTTTGGATTGGGTGGTGGCCCTATTCAGCAATTAGAGAGTGAGGAACTATGATTAGAGGATTTAAGGCAAGGATGGAACCTCGGAAAACATCACTACGATCACAAGTCACGGTGTGAGATGGAAGATCGTTCCAGATAGAGATTACTCTAGAGATGCAAGATGTTCTCTTGGTGCCTGGTGGCATGAAAGGGAGAGAAAGTCTATTGTAAGGCTATGTCCATTGTCCATATGTCCATATGTCTATATGTCCATATGTCCATATTTTCCATATGTCGTCCATATGTCCATGTCCACATCGGCCACTTCTGTTTAAATTTCAGCAACAATGATCCAACAATCAACAATGAAGAATGGAATAGTGAGTAGATCTAAAATACACCAGAATACATTTATATAATAGTCGGTGGGGAAACACGAAATGATGTAATCGCTTTGCGCTGTTATTGCCTGCCATTATCGTCTACAACTCGTCGCCAGCTCGTCGCGGCGTGGATCCATTCCTTCGCAATATGGGCCAACGACGGCACGTCCATTCGGAAGATGACGAGCTGAGTACCCATTATTTCAAAGAAAATCGGTGCATGCTTCCCCCCCCCCGAAACAATTCCAATCAGGAACTGCTCAATATCGCTTCAAAACCCATGGACTATAACTCCATAGTAGAGTGCGCTGAATGAAGGGATATCATAGGTACATACACCGTAATTTCCAGCATGTGCGCAGTTTGATCTACTTTTACATGCGACAAGTTCCGCTAGCACTCCTCTTTTTATGCATATGACGAACTCAGTATCGTGAGCGCGATCCGAAACTACAGTTGGGGATGTGTTGTTTCCGGATAAGTGAAAAAAAACTAAAACGACACCGGCTCGACGGAAATTGCAAATCCGTCGTCGGCAATATCCTGGAATTGTGCTGAACCACACAACGCGGGCAGCGAATCGCAGTCGTGAATCACTTCGCTGCAAATGTTTATTTCCTTTGTAATAAGTTTGTATTGCGGGCATCAAAGAAATTCTAAGCGATCGAGCGGGAGATATAAGTTTCTCTTCTCATATATCTTTGATTAAAGAGTTGATATCTATAGTTATGCGGCAGAGGTAGGAAACCATGTCCAACTTGCGTGCAAAATGTGAGCCCCACACTTTCGTTCCGAAGATACAGAAGGGACTACGGAGATAACATAGGTTCGCGGAATGAAAAAATAGAGCTTCTCTGATTCACGGAAATAGTTGACCAACCTTCCGGTATGGGTGTCAAAGAATCGAATCGACTTCGGATAGTTATCCTGGCATATGATGAATCGATTCCTATAAACTGCTGATCTGGGTGGGAAGCTCTTGCTCAGAGATCGGAGGACAGCTCCTGTAGAAAGCTCGTGCATGTTCGACAATGTTTCATTTCCCTGAGTGAAAATTGTCTAACAGTTGAAAAATAAGGCATTTACTTCATAATATATTGCCCATAGAGCACGGCCGACGAGATGTTGAGGGAATCCGTTGCTGAATGAGAAATTAGGCGTCTTCTTCACAGGAAACGTCTTCGTTCCTACAACACATTTCCGTTTCAGCGACATCACATTTCTTCGCATCCAGAAATATCGTAAACATGATGACTGCGGTTCGATATTATTGAAAAAGCCGGAACGTCAATCTTATGCTCGTCAATGGATGTGAAGAAATGAACCTAAAAATGCGTTCAGACGAGTTTAATGTTAACGTATTCGGGGCCCGATACGTTAATTTCGGGCAATACATCAGTTGGGTCTTCAGAAGTTGACAGCAGGAGAATCGAAGTGTTCTTGTCCAAAATCCCATCTGGAAACTGTATTGGATCAGTTTATAAGATAAGCATACTGTTGCTTATAGAGAATCGGTGCAAGTACCAACGATAAGTTGCCTCTCTGCCATCTTCATGGGCTTCCTTGCAATACCCAGCGCATAGATCACATTCGTAATTAACGTATCCCACGGTTCTGCAGGAAATTGAAAATATCATAATTTTGTACAGGTTTGGTAAGAAAGTTACAATACCTTTGAGGCAATCGGACGAGGCGGAGCGCATATGCTCTATATTCAATTTGAATCATGGAAAGTTTGGCCGATGTGATCTGAAATGATCCAGTGGGAGTACTTCAGCTACCGACGGCCTTACCCTGTCAAACACCGATATCTGCAAGCGTGAGTCATCGATCCGCTCGATACAGACGATAAAGGTACCGCACAAAATGACGTCGACCACACCCTGAGAATGATGAATCGGCAAAATGTCTCATTAGGGTTACGTTGAAAGGCTAAAGAAGATAATTTTGACGCTAATGCGAATATCAACGGTATTTCACATGAAATCGAATTGCCAATAGTCTTAAGTGAATTTTACGCATAATTCCGATTACTTGGTAGAAGCTTTGCGTACCTGTACCGATAGGTTCAACCGCCTATCGAGGGATGGCATACAAATATCCGCGACGTCGTTGAGATCCATGGTTGCGTCGACAGAGAAATGGCCGAATGGGTCAATAGCGCCGCACGCACTAGTGTGCATTCCCTCTATCCCACGATGACATTGCACAATCGTTTGGCTGTGTGCACTCGTGCTCCGAGCTGGTGAGTGTCATCAAACCACGCCGCGCTCCTGTCCAGAAATCAGCAACGACGCCTCTAAGAAATGATCATATTTTTTTCTTATTTGTTATCGTTCCGAATGGGGATAGGGACGGGATATGGAGACTTTGTAGATGTCGGTGGTTATTGGAGTTGTGAGTCTTCGTAGACCGGGCAACGAGGTTAAAGAAGGAGTAGGAGCAAGATTCCGGTCCGTAAAACAGCTGTGGAATTTGTGGATACGAACCACAGAAAGTTTACTGTAGTCGCACCACTTCGAGTCAGTTTGCGATTCCTCGAGTGTGTTTTATCGGTATAACATTGATTCTTTTTATTTTCTTTGTTTTATAAATTTTCATCGGTATCTACGCTCGTTTTCCTAGACATGCAACACATAAAGAGAGCTTTAACGCTCCTTTTTAACGCCATCCCGACACGACCGCCCAAAGCTACCGTATCTAAAGGGTGGTTTTTTCCAAACCATAACTCCTGATAGAATCGAGTATATCAGGAATGAGTGGAATCAAACATCTCGTCCCGGTGAGATGTATCCGTTCATGCCAATATCTCCCTTTTGAAAGTTGCTCCTACTCCTTCTTTAAAGGGTAATCAAAACATTCTTTTCAAAACTTCCCCTGTGTCAGATCCCAGTACAGCAACAATTCCATAACGATGTATTTAGCATAACTTTGTGCTTTGATTTATGTTCTCTGCTTTAAACGTCGCCCTTCATTTTATCGCCTTCTTAATCTGTTTGCTCCTTGCTATCCACCGACGAAGACGAGTGGAGAGTTCTATGTGCATGGATGCATTCCTTCGCAATGTCCGCCATCGACGGCACGTCCATTCGGAAGGAGATGAACTGAGAAACCATAAATTTCCATGCTGTCGCAGCTTTGTTTAGTCAAAATCATATTGTCATCACTTTGTCATAAAACCATTGATAAATTGCTCATTGTCGCTTCAAAGCGCTGTTGTTGATCAGTCAAATTTCTCCGGGTATGAATTAGCGTGGACATATTGTCTGAGTGCACTGGGTTGTCACGGTTAACACTGTGGTTAGCTAATGACCTGTTATGTATCAGAGCTTGAACTTGAAATTTAGAGCTGTCCTTTTCCTTACATGATTATTATGATACTAGAAGAAGGTCCTGAACGTTTTAGTCCCTAATTCCTCATGATCACGGAGTGATAGGGAGCGGAATTGTTGCGTGCTTAGTCAAAATTTGACACCCGTGGAGCGCACACGCCGTCCGTCATTGGTATTCCCTGAGCGTGTTGTTCCAGAGCTCAGGTACCATATCTTCGCGATATTTGCACCCCAGGGAGAGTGGATAAGGAAAATCACACCGGTTTGATCGAAATTGCGGATCCGTCGTCGGCAATGTCTTTAAAACGTGCAGCTCCATTCAACGAGTGCAGCGAATCGCAGTCTTGAGTCACCTCACTGCAAAATTTCGTTTACTTTGCAATCGTTTTCGCAGGCTTACCTTCCGGTAACGGTGTCAACGATTCGAAGCGATTGTTGTGCACTGTACATGACGAATCGATTTCTTAAAACAGCTGATAAAGGTGGAATGATGTTGTCAAGTGATCGCAGGATAATCCCTGTAGACAGATCGTGCAATTTCGACAATACTTGTTCCTCCTAAACTCATCTTGAGTGACAGGTGCAAATTTGAAATACTTCGTAATATACTGCCAATAGAGCACGGCCGATGAGATGTTTCGGGAACCCGTTGTAGATTGAGAAATTGGGCGCCTTTTTCATTGGAAACACCATCGTTCCTACAATACATTTCTGATTTGACGACGTCACATTTCTTCGCTTACCAGAAATATCGTAAACACGATGCCTGTTGTTCGATTCTATTAAAATAGCCGCAACGTCAGTGTTATGTTCGTCGATGGATGCGAAGCATAGAACCTTAAAGGTATTGAGACGAATTTGATCCTAACGAATTCGAGTAATACATACATCTAATATATCATCTGGGACGTCAGAAGACGACAGGAGATGAATCGGTAAGTTCTTCGTCAAAATCCCAGCTGCTGAGTGCTTAGAAGCAATTTCGAGGGTTTGCATACTTTCGGCAATAGAAAATCGGCGCAAGTACCAAACACCAGTTGAGTCGCTGTCATCATCATGGCCGCTGCAGTAACCAGCGCATTTATCACATCCGCAATCAACGTATCCCACATTCCTGCAAGAAGTTGCAAATATCTTTTTCTACATGTTTTATAAGAAAAATACCTTCCGTGCAATCGTACGAGGCGGAGCGCATGTGGTCGATATTCGATTTGCAGCGTGGAAAGTTTCGTCGATGTGATCTGAAATAATCAAGTGGTTCAGCTCCCAACGGCCTTACCCTGTCAAAAACCGCTATCTGCAAGCGTGTCTCATCATACCGCTCGATACTAACGATAAAGACATCGCACAGAATGATGTCGTCCACACTCTGAAAAGGAGGAATCGGAATATTGTCTCAATCGGGCAACGGAGGCCAAAACACTTTTAGTTAATGCGTAAAGATTTTGTCGTTAATGCTAAAAGCGACGTTTTGCGATCTAAAGCCTGTCTTCTAAAGTAATGTATTTTTATGCATAATTCCTATTGCTTGGGAGTGGATTTGCATACCTGTACCGATAGGTTCAGTAGCCTTCCGAGGGAAGGCTTACAAATACCGGCTCCGTCGTTGAGATCCATGGATCCCTCGATAGAGAAACGCCCGAATGGATCGATAGTGCGGCACCCACTATCGTGCAATCCCTTATCGCCCTCCCCCTCCCCATCGTATGGGTGTGCATAGCCCGGAAACGGCGGCCTATCAAACCACGCCGTGCTCTATAACAGAAATCGGCAAAAAACGCCTTTAAATTCAGTCAAAAATGATCATATTCAACAAGGTTAAAGAGTAATAAAAATTATTTCCTTTGTTGCAGATCCGAGTAACTAAGAACCCTGCCGAACTCTTACTGCACCAATTTCATTCCAAAAGACGTGAAATCCGTGACACGACGTGAAAAATGAAGTACCCTGACGTAGATGGAACGATCGACAACGATTGTGGCTGTGCAACCGGCGACGCAATAAATTAATGTGACCAGTTTATTCGGATGATCGACACAATTCTTCAAAGGGTGATACGTTCGCGAGTTTCGCGCGTCGCTGACTCCCGCTCGAGGTTGTGGCGGTGCTTCTGAAATAGCAATATTATCGAGGAATGAACGATACGTCTTATGTACATTGTCATGTAATCATACTAACCCGCGAAGAATCTAGGTAAGCTCGCCACCAATTCAGGTCTAAGCCTCCGACGACACTCAAAACAGCTTGAATTGAACTCGTGTCGCAAAGTTGTCCATCTCACTGACTGACTATGCGTTTCGGTAAACAGCGTGGGTGGGCATGTATGATGAATGTTATTACTTATTTTTTCTGCTGGTTATACGTTATTTAGAAAAATTAATGATTCCGATCAGTCTATGACTGTTTCGCACGCTCTTTCATACGTACCTAGTATTACTTTGCTTTTCCATGCGAAATGGGACGACTATTTACTACCCTTGTCATGGTAAATTAGCCCAAGCCAGACGACGAAATGTAGATTACCTTAGCCTCTGTCTGGTTACGGGAAGTCTACCTTTCCTGTCCAGACAGTTTGACTCGTACACAGTACGGCTATATTTGCCCCCTTCCTTTGCAAAACCTACATACTTCCAATCGATCGCTGCATGTCTTGGTCTTTTAGAAACATTTTGAGAAAAAGTGCCCACCTTTCGAACGCACAACGTCACTGCGACCATGACGAACGTGCAGAACACCAGGACGATAGCGAGGATGATGATAACTGAAAGGACCTCTATTCTTCTGAAATGCAGGATCACTACCACAGCGACTGCTGAAAACAAATTTTAAATGGTTTAAGTGGACTACAAATGTTTTGAAACTTCTCAAGGGTGACTTATACCTTTCGGATTCTGCGCAAGCAATGAATAAGTTCAGGAGCATTTTTAACTTGCTTTTCCGAAAAGTTGTCAAAGGTTCGAAAACATTCCATTAGAGCAATACAAGTAAAACTGACAAATGACGACGATCTGTATGCTGGAGACGGTTTCGGTTTCGCGGCGGTATTCTCCTGACGTGGTTTGGTTGCCCAAAGTGAGCTCCATGAAAGAGAGCGGAGCCTCAAAGGGAGGAGGGCTGGACAAGTGGCCGGAAATTTGGTATGCCGCGCTGCGCGAAAACAAGCGTATTCTTTCATCGCGCCATGCGTGTCCAAAATTGGTTTAGGAGGTCCTCGTATGGAGAGGGAGGGGTAAGAGGAGGAGAAGAGGAGATGTCCCGAAATTCCGGAGATCCTCCCACGACTCATTACAGTCGAGAGTGAGGAGCGCTTGGATATTTCTCCGAATTCGGTATTCAGAACGCCCCGGGAGGCGTAACAGACGGACGAGATCTTTCTGTATTGGCGAATGTGACTAGACACCTGCTACCAAGTCGTGCAAAATGTTTAATCACAGGTGCATACTCCCACGCATGTCAAGTGTGAGGTTGCTTTGGTGAAGTTCATCGACTACAAGCGGAGAACAGAGTATTTCGAGAATTAAAAGGTGAATTGTGTCCTTGGAGTTGAATTAGAGATTGTTCTCAAAGTGGAATAACAAGTGACAAACAAGGTAGAGAGTAGGAGCAGCGCACATATTCGTGTCTACATGAATTCGAGGTCACACGTTGAGCTCCTGACTTGACATAAAACTGTTCGAGAAAGTAATCGAGCTTGCAGCGTCAGCAATGAAAATTCGAGGCTACTTTGCTATTCTTCTTTTTTTCTCGTGTATTCAAGCTGTGAGAAAACAACGCGAATCGGGAGGTATTCGAAGGTGAAAGAGAGAAAGAAAAGGGGAGAGACATAGGACGGTACTCTAATTGCTGTGCTCCAGGCACGAGAGCAATCAAGAGGCACACACGCCCTGCGGCAATTACCGATTCGTCGCCCCCCTCCGCGACTACCAACAGGGACGTAAGCAGGCAACTTCCTGCAGAGACCAACGGTGAGAGAAGGAGTGGGGGCAACATGGGTACGCGCATAATTTCAGGCTACAGTTTTTGTAGCGGTAATTATAGTTGACGTATCGCCTAGCGTGTCGCTCACGAGGATATAACGTCTAATCCTTCATCATCTTTATGTGGTACATGTTGATTTAGAACGGAATAGGAACGAGATCTTTGCCGAAGAAGCCGCCGTTGTGCTCCATTGTGAGGCGATCGAACGATTCCATGAGATTCGACGCCGATTCCTCCACCTACAATATCGGACAATTACCCGGAACGAAAGCTATAATATCGGCTACAATCAGAATACAATTTGCATTATTATCACGGAAGGAATGGGAGGGTGCTTTTGAACTTGAAGCAAGGCCTCTCACAGCTGTGAATTCTCGCCTACCGTAAATTGTCCAGGCGCCGGCTTGTCGTCATTGCCATGGCTTCCCTTGGAAGTCATGTCCGTCTTGACCCAGCCTTGAAGAAACAGTTGTGATCAAAGAGTTTAATTATGTGCCAAGATCATCGCAAACAAGTATCCGTAATGAGCAACGCTGTCTAACTCCCACCCACCTGGAGTGATAGCGACAGCGATAATGTCGAGTTTTTCCGCTTCGAAGTCTTTGCCAAGGCACTTTGTGAAGAGGTTCAGGGCTGCCTGCAAGTACAAGTTGATTGCGACTAATCTAAATATTGTTTCAGCCAAAAGCACATTTTGCGTTCTATTATCGGCGAATGAAACTCGTCTTCATTTCACACCGAGGCGCGAAATGTTCTACTGCAGTCAGACGACGATAAAACTATATTTTCAATGGAGAGGGAGCAGGACGAACGCAACGCGAATTTAGACGCGTTTGGTTCTCCGATAATACTCAAACCTCTTTTTAAATTAGGATAAAAGTAACAGGACCTTGCTCATCTGGTAGGTGACGCAGTGGTGCTCTGTCGATCCCGGGCATCGAAAGATTGACCCGAGTCCCGACGAGATGTTGAAGATTATTGAGTGGTTCGCGTATTCCGCATATTGCTTTAGTAGCGGGAGGAAGCCCTGAAGGGTGAGTTATGGAGATGCAACGTTTGAAAAGTGAATGTGCTTCATAATAATATTCTTTTATCACTTTGTGCCCTCAATCGCTCTATCCCCTAATTGCGTTTGTCCCCACACTTCGCCAGTTTTTGTCCTACTCATCTACTCCTTCATTGCACCGTAATCATCCCTGTTTTTAAACTGTGCAGATAAATCTACTATTATATAAAAGGCAAAGTCTGTGTGTGTGTCCGCAACGGTAGTTCTGAAAAGTGTACATAGGGTGGTCCTAGAGCCTCGGGACCTTGACCAAAGTACTTCGGGTCCCGAGACAACTTCTACCGTAACCCGCGACCGGGGAATAGAATACCTAATCCACGGCTGTAGATAAAAAGTGTATCTACATTAATTTACGGAATCGGTCGGCAAGACCTGGGACCATGACCAAAGTACTTCGGGTCCCGAGACAACTTCTACCGAAACCCGTGAAAGTTCGGTGAGTCAGACTTTTAACTTCGGTGGATCAGATTCATCATTTTTGCGGAGAATGTTCCAAATCGCTTGGGGAAGTTCGGTGGGATAAGTTTTGGTTCAATTTTTTTCGTTTTTGTTGTAAAGTTCGGTGTGTCAGACTTTTAACTTCGGTGGGTCAGATTTATCATTTTAGCAGAAAATGCTCCAAATCACTTGGGGGAGTTCGGTGTTACTGACTTTAGGTAAAAAGATCCTTTTCTGTGGAAAAGTTCAGTGGGTCAGACTTTTAAGTTCGATGGGTCAGATTTATCATTTTAGCGGAAAATGCTCCAAATCACTTGCGGAGTACGGTGGGACAGACTTTGGGCCAAATTTTTCGCTTTCGTGGAAACGTTCATTGGGTCAGACTTTTATCTTCGGTGGGTCAGATTTATCATTTGAGTGGAAAATGCTCCAATTCACTTGGGGAGTTCGGTGGGTCAGATAAGTCAAATTTTTCAAATTTTGCGGAAAACTTAGAGATGTCTTCATGGGGGGTGGATCTGCTAGCCGCCAGCGGGTGGATCTGCTAGCTGCCAGCGCTGGAAAAAGCCGCGAGTGCAGCGAGCGGCTGATCCTGCTAGCCGCCAGCGCTAGAAAGAGCCGCGAGCGCAGCGAGCTGCTGATCCTGTTAGCCGCCAGCGCTAGAAAAAGCCGCGAGCCCAGCGAGCGATGGATCCTGCAAGCCACGAGCGCTAGAAAAATCCACGAGCGCCGCGAGCGGCTGATCCTGTTAGCCGCCAGCGCTGGAAAAAGCCGCGAGCGCAACGAGCGGTGGATCCTGTTAGCCACGAGCGCTAGAAAAAGCCGCGAGTGCAGCGAGCGGTGGATCCTGCAAGCTACGAGCGCTAGAAAAAGCCGCGAGCGCTCCGAGCGGAGGATCCTGCTAACCGCCAGCGCTAGAAAAAAACCCCGCGCGATGTGAGGACGAAGCGTAAAGGGAAGGAAAAGGGGATGGGGCCGTGGAGGGGGTGTAAGGTTTCATTTAGATACCGTGAGTTCTAAACTATGCCTCATCAGCTTTTCCAGCTGGACGCAGCCGCCGTAGGCGGCTGCGGACATCTGGTATATATATATTTAGATGGGCCGATGTTTACACATGATTGTTCAAGCGATCGACGTTCTCACTATTGTCCGGTATTAAAGCGATGCGGAGGCGACACGCGAACTACTCAGCGCTAAGCAGCGTAATGATCTATCTTCAAGCGCAGAAGATAGATCATTACGCTGCTTAGCGCGGAGTAGTTCGCGCGTCGCCTCCGCATCACTAAAATACCGGACAATACCTTGAGGGTTCATTATCCTATCATGACGTCACTCCCCAGAAGAGTACACGAGTCAACGCATCCAAATAAGAAAAATACAGTGCCGAACCTGCGTGACGGCCACCGGCCCGAGCGTGTTGACATCGAATTGGTGTCGGAGACTAGCGAAGTCGGGCTGGGCGTTGATGGGATATGCCTCGAGGACGCCGGAATTGTTTATGAGGGCGTGGAGACAATTGCCAGTCACGCGTCCTACCTGGCAAAGTAGCTTTTTCCCCCTTTGTACTATTCGCAAGATTAATAACAACTCAGATGACGGGACGGTCGTTTATAAATAGTGATGTTTTAAAAATTATTTATTCACCTCATCAGCAGCCGCGTTTATGGACGCTACATCCGTAACGTCAAGGTCCACTATGTGCAGCCGACTGTCTACGATTGCCTCGAGTTTCTGCAATACGGGTAATGCTGCTGTTTCTACAGGGGAACAAACCGTTCGGTCGGATCCTTTCCTGCATCCGGCAAAGATATGGGTGAAGTCACCACGGGCAAGGAACTTGTGAACGAGTCCGAGGCCGATGCCGCGGTTGGCACCCGTGATGAGGGCGCTTTTATCGCTCATTGTAGAAGGACCTGAATCCAATGTACATGTCATCACGCTCGAAACATCGATCAGAACATTCAAGGTGAAAATGTTTTAGAATGCAAGGTGCACAAAGCTGCTAAGGTGCTAGAAGAGGAAAAGTTCTGCAAAACCAAAGAATAAAGGACGCATGCTCGGCGTATCAATATTGCTGTGTGGTGTGTATGGTCCGATCGAACCCAACCTCTGTGTTTGGATGACAGAGATAACGAAGGAATTGTCTTTCTCCGCCATTGCCTCTACGCGAATCTTGTCAGCATGCTATAAAATGAGGAGGCAGGATAATCGAAAGATCAGGCTGCGCACAATTTAGTAACAAGGTACTCCCACCCTCCGTCTAGGCATCACTTCGTGCCCGAACATTTCCAGGAATTGGCGTGAGAGTGGAAGCCAAAACAATTTTTCTCCAAATTCCGAGAATGAAGCTTGTAGTTCAGAAATCATAAGTCCGAATTATGCAAAGCAGCGCAGATTTATTATTTGTAAGTGCGGTGCAAGAAATAAAAAAAAAGGAAAAAGCTGTTTATTGCGACTTACGTAATAGGTGGGATAATCCTGTTGATCGAACGAAGGAATCGCTGCAGTCTAAAGTTTGGTGCTGATCCTGTGATTCGTACTCACGTGAGACATAATCTCATGATGCGTCTTTAGAATGAACCGGATCTCGATATCCGCAACTTCCCACTTCCCTATCTTATCTTAAGCATGAGCTTCTCCTACGAAAAGTGGATTCCGATCATAAGTTTTTCGGTTGTTTCCACATTTTTCTATTTGCGTGTGCTGTACATTGTATTGCGGCGCCGTCAGTATTCTTCCTTCTTCTTCACTATTTGCACATCTCAGGCAAACGGCACAATTAGTGTGTGAAAAGAAATACTTCCAGGGCATCGTGGATATTTTATTTCCCTGGATTTTCATTCTTGTTAGCTTCGGAAACGATGGAATGTTTGGCTATGGCATCATGCTGTCTCTCAATGGAACAGTCATTGCTCAATTCAATTACATTCATATCTACTATTTTACGTACGCTCAGGTTTTTGATTTACTTTTACGTGACTAAAAAGGTGAATTGAGATCCTGGGTATTCTACTGATATCTCTGAATCGCTTGGTCGTTGTGTACTGGCCGACATCGGCATTGTCCACAGTAAGTTAGATTACACTCTTCGTCTAAATGATATCTGAAGTAAAAAATAATAAAGTTGACCTTTTCATATGTTCGAACGTGTTCCGGCCTGGGCACTTGCTTTTCTGCATCTCTTCCTCCCCGCCGTTTACACCCTACACATGTGGTTTCAACCGGCCATGTACTATTTCATATCAACCCGAGGGAAACTACAGAAATGGACGGATCTCAGCGCTGTCAATGTTGGTGCCATTTATCATCAACCACCAAATGGTGGCTTTCAGTTCAACTCGATCCAAGCCGTGGCTACGACTCTTTCGACTTCTTTCATATGTGCCACGTGCTATGCCCTGATAATTCGGAGGATGTCCTCATCGCAATTCAACACTGTGCAGAATCGACGCAGAGATCGGAGCCTGACAATTGTTGGATTTGCCATGTTTGTATTATTATTCACAATCAGTCGAAATATTTTGCAAATTACAGGTTCTGTATGATGTTGCTCATGACAGCTTATTTTACAGCAGTGTTCTTTGCCACGAAGGCAAACAGTGTGGGTGTTTACATGTACATATTTCTAGTTTAGCAATATTTGGTTCGATTCCAGAACGAAGCCGTAGTCTTTATCCGCACTTGCATGATTTTCTGCATTGTTCTGCTCTCGTTCATTAATCCTTGGATGCTAATTTTGACCAATGCGTCCATGCGCAAGAGGTTCGAACCCTTAAAGGACTAAAAAACCACATCACAGGATCTTCACGCTGGGAAAAGACAACTCTACCATCACCGTGTCACATTCTTCTGATAGAAAGCATATTCGCATGCCGCTGTCTTCGCGCGCGCATTAGTTTTCAGTTTTAATTAAAGCCGCCTACTTTTCCTCGAATAAACGAACTTCGGATCAGACTTCATTTGTAACGTGGCACGAATGCGATTCGTTACGAATTCCATTATCACAGAACAGGTGTATTGGGGGCGTGGTGACATTTGTCTTTTGGTATTTCGAGGTGCACATTGCTGCAACTCTTCAACATGATATCGACCCATGTCGATGATGTTCTCTTCGGATACGGCCGCCATTCTGGCATCATTTTCATTATGCTGAACACGTTCGTCCTCTTCCTCACCGTCCAAGACACGGAGACCGGCAGCCGCATCTACAAGCGGTACCTGGCATGGACGCAGGTAATGGAATGCATCGGGACAACTGCCCTTTGCGTGTTCTTCGAACTTTAATAGAACCAACACTTTTTACCTTTACAAAGCATAACAATGTTTGAGGCATCCGCACTCGTCGCCGATTTCGTCATGTGTCTTTCCATTCCTGTAATGGTTCCAGACCACCGGGCCACCTATTATCTCGGATACTTCATGGACACTCGAGCGGAAGTTCCCATGGTATTGGCGCGAACAACAACCTTTACTAATTCGCACCAAAGACATTTGCCCGTTAGCGGACAGTTTCCATTGAATATTCATGGGTAAAGGAATCTCTGCTAAACTTTTGTCTGCCAGTTAGTCCAGGACAGTAACCGGAGAGAAGAAAATACTAGCCAGAGATACCTTATGTGCGCAGAGAGAATGGATTCGGGATTAACGCCCGATGAACTGCAAAAGAAAAGGAAGAGGCACGAGGCAGAGGTGCTTCAAAATAGATCGAGTTTAATTCCACTCAGTGTAAAGAAAGAACAGATTCATGTTTATTAGTTTTTAATTCGCTCAATATCGATTTAGGACTGCGCATTCTTCGCCTTCGCGCAGATCTGGCTGGGCATCATTGGGTGTCTCTTCTATCGCCACAAGGCAGTGAGCAGTCCCGCTTCGAGGATCCACTTCACACGACGCCGCCGATTTCTGACTCTCTTTACTATGGAGTTGTACATCGTCGTTATCACGATCTACGGTATCGCCACTTCGCCGATGTTCCTCAACGAGGTGTGCTTTTATGGATTAGAAACGTCGGAATACTATTGGAAAACATTCTCCGGGAATTCAGTCATTCTATGGGAAAAAGGTTACACTGGCATAGTTCTTATGACAATTCCAAACTGGATTGAAATCGAAAAGACTATCTTTGTCTGGCTAGTGATGGTGAAAATGTACTTCACGGTGCTTACAGCAGTTCCAGGCCGACGGATTATGGCTGGAGACGAAGCCACATGTCGTTTGGGCGTCTATCAATGTCTATTCAATCATCGCTTTATCCATGGCTGCATTCTTTTGTAAGCCCAGTGCCCTCATCCTAAAGCCATCTCTAATGCAGTTAATGTTTCTCTCGTCATCTGCGCTTTCCTCTCCGTGCTGATCACGCTGGAGCTTCGAAGGTAATAAAAGCAGCATCCGTGAGCGTAGTTACTGCGTTTATCCCAATCGTTAACAGCAGTAACGCTCCTTCAGGGGTATGCAGCACGCCAGCTCACGTACTCGCATGTTCCAGAGAAAAGCAGCGATATCGTTGGGTGCATCGGTCAGTCTACAATCAGTATGCATCGGATAGACAGAATTACGGTACATTCAGATAATCTTCCCTCTCGTGGCTGTCTGCATACCGGGTGCCGTCAACATCATGGCAATGTTTTTCCGGCTTCGGATCGGGGCAGGTGAGTCTCTATCGCTCACGTTTCACTGCAGTAGGCTCGTCCACTTCACCCCTTCCAAATCACCTGCAAAATATTGCCTCAGCATTTCCATTTCGTTCTTTGAGCTCCGTGTTTCAAAATATTCCATAAAAAATTCCATCAGTAGAAAGCTCGAAAAAAAAACAAAGTTGACATTCCAGAGATCATAGCCATCGCTACATGTCCCATCAACGCGTACGGAGCGATGCTGTCCATTTCGCTGTTGATTACGTCGCCTTCCCACAAGTATTCATTAATTATTGATATTTTATAAAGTTAAATAAGTTAAAATAATATTAATAAGCACCCTCAGGGTGACCCTTCGCCGCGTCCTCACTTCACTAGCAAGTACAATGCGCGGGAGGCAGCCCTCACAGGCGCCCAAGAGCTCCTCTACAGGGTCGTGGATGGAGGTAGAGAGGAAATGCAGAGGGAGCTTTTTCCCACTCTTCTTTGAACGTCTTCTTTGGCCGAGTACAGTTTATAAACAACAGTCAAAACTGTATAGTGCACTTGCACTTTGGCCTGTGTTTGCGTTTTAGTGCATTTTGTCCACAATTTTCAGTTGTTTTACGGACACGGAGATTTACTCCCTACTCCTTCTTTAAAGAAGGACTGGGAAGAACTTCATGGCAAATTCCAGTCTTTTTGGTAGTGCATTTCTCCAGACGTCGACGTATGTGAATGCCACATTTCCATTCGTCGACGGCTGGAGAAATGCACTACCATTAAGACTGGCAATTTGCCAAGAAGTTCTTCCCAGCCTTTCTTTAAGAAAAACATAGATAAAATCTTTGAAGGGATCTCCACGAAGCTCTCGCCGCAGCTCCGTCATGCCTATGTCGCAGATCGCTGTATACGGATCAATGAGTGGTTACGGGTCGACGACTCCCCTACCGTCAACCACGTCGACTATGCTCATGAGAGGGGTACACACCATTTCATTTACATGTTATCTTTCCTTCCCAGTTGCAAGCTAATAGGGTTTGTATTATGCTGACTGCAGAGTTCCGCTATCGATCGCGCCGAAACTCCGTTTCCGCTTCCATCTCCGGTGGCTGAGGTGAGCTACACTGGTCACTTCCAAAATCAAGCTTATCATCGCGAGTACGAAAACAAAATAAAATGGCCTATACTCCAGAGGCCGCACTCAGCCATGCCCACGGCGTCCTTCTCATCATCCGCTCGTCCAGTACAGGTATTCATGAGATATTTCCCCAATCGACATCCGCCGACTTTTACTCGGTCTTTTTTAAAATTCGTTTCTGCAGCTCACGCCGCGTTCCGCTCGCTCCAAATCCATGGAGGCCATCGGATCACCGCGTCTCTAATGCACCTTTCATCAGAATAATGCTTTATTCACCCTTTGAATACCCGCTGCAATTTAGAGGAAAGATACTTATAGGGATAAATCATTGTGTTAGATCGCCCTTGCACAACGTGACACGTCCGAATTCGCCGTTGAAAACGTCGTTGCGCGACTTGAGCAGCGTCGGGATGGAGCGGATCGTGAAGTTGTTCATCATCTCGAGGCGGGTTCTGAAGAAACATCGTTGATACACTGTCCAGTGCCTCACGCTGTCGCCAACTATCCCCAGATACCTTTTCTGCTAATGCGATTCGCATTGTACCTCTGTGCCATATCGGGAACACTGATGAAATATATACCTCTGATCCTTCTCGTCATCGTCCTCACTGCTTGAGGTGGTGCTCATTTTGTCGTCCTCCACTCCATCGGTTGTTCTCTCGCTGCGTCGCTTCGCCGTAATAACGGCGGGAGCTTCGTCTTCCGGGATTACGCCGAGCATCCTGTAGAAAAGGTTCAAGGCAATCTTCGTGAAAGCGATAGCTTCTGATTGTGAGAATTCTGCGTGCTATACTGACTTGTCAAGCTTGATGTGAATGGCTTCCGCTGTGCCATTAACGGCATTCTCCAGCCCGAGGTAGTAGTTCCTGTTGACGATACGCATAAGCGGCATGCCGAAGAAGAGGACGATCATGATGAACGGATGATACTACAATGATAGCAATATCCCATGATCACTTCTTCAACACTATCTTCACTGCCAAAACGTGTAAGGCATTTGCACAAGATAGGTAAAACATTTGTTATAGATTGTGCGATAACTCACCGTGACGTTGTTCGGTAGCACGTCTCCCATGCCGATCGTGGCTACAGACACGAACGAGTAGTACATTGCATCGTACAGAGACATGCCCGACCAAACGGCTCCTGGGACATACTTTTCTCATATCTAACGAGACAGGAAAAAAGTTTCCACGCCTTGGAATGTTTAGAATACTACTCACCATCTTGGTCCATGAAGTAGACCATGAAGCCGGCACCCAGCATATACAGTGCGACTATGATGAAGAAGTGGAAGGTGTTCAGCGAGACCTTCGTCTTGTCACTCACAGCTATACCACGGAGTTCTCTATAAATAGCATAGTTCAGTTTGCGATTGACAAGCCGTGTTCTACCGTATCTTGAAGACGATGCGGGCATAGAAGCGCGTGATGCCATTGAGGGCGGCGACGGAGAAGTCACGAATGGCCGTCATTCCATGCGGGAATGTCAGAGTGCCGTAGACGATGACCATAACCTTGCCCAGGTATGTTGCCGGGTTGATGGCTCCTGAACGTATATAGCTTTAAAACCTGACACATTTTGATTCGCCGCTCTGACCAATTTGCAATTACTTTGATGAACATACCGTATCCGACGGTTGTCCAGACTTGGATCACGAAGTATATGGCTGCTCCGTAGGTCCATGCCCATGCGATGGTGCCGTCGCCGTTTCTCTCCAGCTTGTCGAACGTCGACCAGAGGTATTTTCCGTCCTGCTTCAGCACCGCGATGTAGAGATCCTGATGGGAGTAAGAGTTTTGGAAAAATATCATACTGAACCATACCTTCAGCTCATCCTCCAGCGTCTCATTTGATGTCATTGCGATCTGTCGCATATTTTCTGCTGCGTCGTCGATCATTTTGCTGATTATGGCGTCGTTGTCCACGACAAGCTGGAAACAATATCTAGTTCATTGAGTGCTTGCACCAGCCTTACTTTCTCCTCGTTCTCGAGCTCGAGCCACCAAAACATGCCAGCACCAAAGAAGGTGTAGGAGCACAGCAGACCAAAGAAGAGCAGGTGGCTCAGGCCGATGGAGCGGTGGTACTTCAGGATGCTGGCCCAGACTGAATTAAAGAAGTAGTGGGAGGAATATTCCGTTCCGTAAAACAGCTGTGGCCATTGTTGCTAAAATTTTCTAAAATGAAGACACAGGCGAAGGTGCACTTGCACTTTCGCCTGTGTCTGCATTTTAGCATATTTTAGCCACAATGGCCATAGCTGTTTTACGGACCGGAATGGAATCTTCCTCCTACTCCTTCCTGTTATTACTAATCCAAGCTATTATAGCTTCAAAGATTACTCACTTCCCAACTTTGCAGCCTTGCATATTCTACATGCTTCAGGGCGCTCGTGACAGGTGCACACTGATTGAACCTTAGCTGGAGAGCTGCAAGTGCTCAATATAGCTGCCCTAGACAAGTTGTAGTCACTTGTGATAGCTTCGAGCCGGAAGTCGAGAAGTCCCGCAGGTGGAAGGTGCAGACTGTCCCATGTAAAGATGAAACCGAGCAGCGGTCGCGACTCATCATCACACGGACGCCTTATATGGCTGCATACCCGACAACACATTCGAATGATGTCAACCGAATCATCCGGGTTGAGAGGGTGGGGGAGGAGTACGTATTAGTCTTTGACCACCCGAAGTCGCCGGTCTTTCAACCTCACGAGCCGAACCAAAATGTCGCGGTGCACCCTCGCTCTGATCTATTGGTGAACAGCAGGGGCAATTTGCCATATTTTTCTATGAAAGTCTAAACACTCTCATCTGCAGTGTCTCTCGAAGAATAACGAGTATGTGAGTGGAGAGACGCGAAGGTAACAAGAAAGGAAATTGGGAGCTACGACGAGAGTCTGTGTGAAGCTACGAGACTCAGAGAATTAGAGATTGGTAATTCCTTTCGGGTGCAGCGAACCCGTAAGTCTTTTATTGCCCCCACTAGGTAGGGAAGGAAATTGTTGAACCTCTCCTGTTCACGTGCAGGGAGTAGAGATTAGAGTTGATGTCATGCAGTGAGAGGAAGGAGAACCTTTTTGATCCCGTGAGGTTGCTTGAGGGAGCGACAGTGGTGGGTGCACCCTTCCCTCTCATGGGTGGGAAGTGAAGAAGGGTGGGGACCGCCCGCTGAACCGAACGGAAGGGACTATTTTTAACTAACTTTATCCATCTAAAGGAAAGAATGCGGTGTCAAGCGTAGTAGATGAGGGATTCTGTGTCATAGCCGCACGTCGCGTCAGTCACCTGCACAAGAAAACGATCACTTTTGAGCCGATGCGCCCTATTTCCACCCTCAAATAGTCAGTTTAACTCATTCCTACTCACTTGCATGAACTCGTGGTATAAAGGGGAAGTCCATCCACTGAATGGAACGAATGATTTGAAGTTGGCGTGTCCATCCGCGACTGTCCACCTGGAAATATACCGCAATTTGCCAATTTTAACCCCGATGCCAGGATTACGTTGAGTGCTACCACAAAGAAGTGGAGTGAAACTTAAACTGCTTGAAAAATTAATTGTTTAAAAATGGGAGATTAGATCCAACCATAGAGGAAGGCCGGACTGGGTCTTCACCAAAGATCGCCTCGTAAGACTCCTTGTCTGCACCGATGCCGACCTCCTGGCAAGAACTTTCATCTCTTGCCATTGACCTTTCCATAACCTGTCCCATGGACTTGGCCTTGATCACCATCGACGAGAGGGATTCACGGTTGGCTTTGATGTCATTC
Organism: Levipalatum texanum; assembly: GCA_014805385.1. NCBI lineage: Eukaryota > Metazoa > Nematoda > Chromadorea > Rhabditida > Diplogasteridae > Levipalatum > Levipalatum texanum. Next base: position 23,131 of record JACMIG010000811.1, read on the forward strand.
GGCCAAATGGAAGCTGCAGTGAAATATTGAATGTATCAGGAAGACCACACCGCCTTCGGCGGCGGGTTCCTCTTGTGAATTTTCGTTAACATATCTTCTTTTATTCCAAGATCAATGGTAGTCTTTTAAAAACTACTTACAGTCAAGGTGGATCCACAACGTGTCAACCTTGGCTCCTTCCTCGGCTAATCTCTTGATAGCCGCTACCATCTGCAAATATTTTATGCCCCGAGCTCTTTTATGGACTGCCAACGAACTCCTAGTCGATTCTTCATGAGTCAAAAAGGGAGTAGGAGCAAAGTTCCGTGTCCGCAAAACAGCTGTGGCAAATGTGGCTAAAACGCAGACACAGGCCAAAGTGTAACTGTTTGGCCTGTGTCAGCGTTTTAGCCACATTTGCCCCGGGTGTTTTACGGACACGGAAATTTGTTCCTACTCCTACTTTAACGTGGTTGATCGGCGTGGTGCATTCATTATTCTAATGATCCTCAAAACATGTGAGGAAGACTCCGTCAACGCAATCGAAGCCTGCAAATCAAGAAAAAATCAAGTATTGTGCATGTTTCTGGCGATCAGGAGGAAGCGGATTCACGTGGGAAACAATTATTGAATTCGTCAATATTTTCCAGAACTCACGGCGTGGCAATTTGTTTGTGGAAACTCAGTTGTGTTCAGAAACATTGACCACTCGGGCGCCACGCACAGAAAGATCGAAAAATATTGGCACCCCGTAGGTTTTGCACAATATGTTCCGGCGTGGTAATGCGCCGCGGACAAACCATTCTTGCGAGCGTTCCTAATGTCGGCGAAGTCGTTCGAGTCGAAGCTTTCGCCATTCCATACCGTTCCAATGAAGCCAGTGTGGCCGACGTCCCGAAGGCATTTGACGTCCTCATGTTCCAAGTTCTGAAAATCACACGGCTTCTAGTTCCATCGACAGACAATTAATATATGTGTCGTATCAACTACGCTTGTTATAACGATGCTACATACGGAAAAATTTGTCGTACCTTCGAGGAGACTTGAACGGCTGTCTTGGACAGGACGACAGGGAGAAGAGCGGAGAGGAGAAGGACGAGGCTGGTGGAATCCATACTAAAGGTATGGCAATCTTCCACGTTTTCTCTCTATGTGCTCAGCTCAGGCCCCACAAACACGTGACGATATGGAGCGACAATACGTAGTCAACTATGCATGAATTGCGACGGGGACGTCTATCCCAACATTTCGCCCTCCACTCCTTTCGGGCCAAGCACATTGATCTTATTGATCTCAGAGCAGGGGTGGAAACAAAATTCCGGTCCGTAAGAAAGGCTGGATCATTTCTGGCTACGAACCACAGAAGGAGTACATTGCAAACAACTCTGTTTTTCTGTTCCGACTCGGAAAGCTTGCATTTTTAACCTCCGACATTGAAAATACCCAATGAGTGCTGTTGTGTCGAAAGTATCACACCGGTGCAGATCCTTGACAATAAAACAACTTTATTAGGCTATTTTATCAGAGCGATACTTTATTCACACTATGTACACGTTTCATTGAGATCTCCAATACCCGGAAATGAATTAGACTCTGTCCAAGGGAGTAACTGAAGCACGGGATGCCCGCTTGGTCGCGCGTGTTATTTTCGTGAACTCAGCCGGCTGATCCGTGGCCACGATGCAGAACAAGATGTTGCCCTGAAACGAGGGAAATATTGCATGCTACCATAAGTCATATGAAAATTCTGTTTTTTTATGAAAATTCTGTTGATTCACCGCTCTTGTTCTACAAGGATCAAACTGAAGTTGCCAGTATATCTTATAGTATAATTGTAGGAAGTCAAATTGTCTCCAACTCACAATGAACATGACGACCCCCATGAGGATGAAGATGATCTTCCACCCCGCGCGATCCGTGTCCGCACTCACGAAGATGGCGACCTGAGTTGGGTTCATTATTACCAAATTTCGCTATTATTGTCCAACCAAGATCGGTCCGAGAAACAGCGCGATCGACTTGGTGAATTGGTTCATCGCCAACACGAAGTGTCCGTATTGTCTGCAATCCATCTTTACTTTCATTTGTTTAGTTACAGTGAAATATCATAACGAAGCGTATTGGGTCAGCAATTTGTAAAGATTAGTATACCTGGAATGCAGGGATCCGCATTTGAGGAATCCTCCAGTGTTCCAGCCGACGAGTGCCTGAGTCATGGACATGCAGACGACGGCCGCCAGTGGCCATGGAACGAGACCGATCGCGGCGCAGAGGAAGCCTACAATGACGCTCTCTCATATCAAGAACGACAAATCAACGTTACGGTCAACAGAAGTTTGCGGGCTTGGCCTGCTTTCGGAGTACGTCTAATCTTTAATGCTTAATCACGAGCACTCACCATTAATGCCGACAGCTACCGTGTTGAATGCGATCATCTTGTAGCGCTCGCGCATGCAACTAGAACAGGACATTGTATCACGCAGTCTGGGTAATTCCGGATCTAATCAACCTCTCGGTGGAACATTGTAGGTTTCGTTGTGTGGGGATTGTGTCATGTATGTCGTATGAGAGGTCTAGGGGGGAGAGCGACATTAGTAGGTATAATTTGGGGAAAACGTTTGGGCGTCCAGAGATACGAGGATCGAAACTTTGGAGATTGAAGAATTTAACAGTGTTCATTCTACAATTTCTATCTTTTGACATGTAATAGCCACAAAAATCACACGAAGCATGTTTGTAGCTAACATCTCAAGGATCATTTTTAGCCATATGGCTGATTCAGCAGACACTCTATTTATGAGTAACAGTCATAAAAGTCATTATCCGTTTTTTCCTATTTTCAGATTTAAGCTCCTTACTGTAGGCCAGTATTTTTGGGGGGTCTTATAAATGGTTCTAAAAGAAGCGCCATGTTTTTCTGATATTTACGGTATACGACGTTGAGACCAAATCGTTGGGCAAAATAGTCAAAAAATTCAACAAACACAAAAAATCGGGGGTTTTTGTCAGATTAGCCGAAATAGATACAGCTATATCTCCAGGGGTGGTTTTCTGAGGCCAAAAATTTCATACTGTAAATTCTTCCCTTAATACGCTCTTTCAATTCCACACTTGAAATC
>JACMIG010000812.1:0-26220 GCA_014805385.1 Levipalatum texanum
TCGTTTGGTCAAGGTCCCAGGTCTTTTAAGCCGATTCCGTAAATTGTGTAGATGCACATTGTATCTACAGCCGTAGATTAGGAATTCTATTCCCCGGTCTCGGGTTACGGTAGAGCTTGCCTCGGGACCCAAAGTCGTTTGGTCAAGGTCCCAGGTCTTTTAAGCCGATTCCGTAAATTGTGTAGATGCACATTGTATCTACAGCCGTAGATTAGGAATTCTATTCCCCGGTCGCGGGTAACGGTAGAGCTTGCCTCGGGACCCAAAGTCTTTTGGTCAAGGTCCCGAGTCTCTAGGACTACCCTATATACACTTTTCAGAATCTTCGTTACAGATACACATCGCCTTTTATATAGTAGTAGATTGCTATAATGGTCAATGAGGCTCTCACTTGCAGGCGGAGTGGAAATCGGACTGTTCAGCTTACACTGGGAACTGCTGCACGAATACGGCGGTTTCGCCATCGCTTGTCATGGCTGTGATCAGCGTCGCCATCGCTCGCATTTCTCTCACATACTGAAGTTTAATAAGACATCGTAAACCTCCCATATCACTATGCCGACGCAAAGGCTTCGCATTTTTTCTGATGTGAGGGATGTGATGTATCAACTACCGTGGTAATGAAAAAGCTTCGCACACGTGGAATATATGCTGTTCGAAGCAAAGACGTTTAAACTGGCGAGATAGCGGGATAGAGATCAACGTGATCGATATATGTAGATCAGCATCAAATGCGTGTTTGACCTTCGATATCTTATTCACCAATTGAAGATTAATGGACTATTATTCGTCGTTCAAATTGTAAAACCGAAATGGAACCTCGGGGAAACATCGTTTCGATTACACGGTATGAGCAGGAGCCTGTCCGCGTAAGGATCGGGGAGGGTGCGGCGCAGCGCCGGTTTTGTTGCCCAGGAAGGGTCACTTTTTGGACAGGTACTATAACCAGGGACTGGCAGATTGCAACTAATTTTGGCCGGATTCGATATTCTGGGTGGGATTTCGATCCATTCAATGTGGACGTACTCGGAATGTTCTGGAATCAAAAATTTCGCATTTTTAGACAATGGATTGACCAATTTCGGAGTTTTTGGACTCATTTTGATTGTCGAGCGTCCCTCTTTAAAAAGTGCCATAACGGTGCGTAAAGGCATTTTCTATCGTTTTATGTGATTTTTGACCGTTTTTCGGGCCTCATTGCAAGGGGGTCTACTTTTAGGACTGGACCCAAGTCACATTATTATTTATTAGACATCCCCAACTTAATCATCACATACACATTTTGGCTCATTAGCAGTTTTTTGACCAAGATTTTGAACCCATGATACCCGAATCATGGTTCGAAACCGTCGAAAATGAACTTCTGCGGAATGGACTAAAAAGTGGTCTAATCACCATAATATGCTGTTTAGGGACGTTTTTGAGCAAATTCGAGAAAAATATTTTTCGACTTTTTTTGAGGTCCTTACGCAATTGAAAACCCTATAGATGGCGCACAGGCGTTCGTGGGTACACGTTGCGCACACACTACAACATGCCACAGATTTCAGTACGCGCCTAGAACCAAGGATGGTTTGCGTTTCTTGACTTCGGGGATGCTATCACGATAATGATGTGGCCCGATAGGATATAGAGTGAGTTGATTCACTGTGCCATTCCCTGTGGCACATCCGAGAGAACTGACAAGCGAGGGGAGGGGAAACGGCATTGGGAAAGGAGCTGATAGCAAGCAGCAGGGAGAATGGCTCTTGACGCCGCGATCTTTTGGCCCAATTTTAACGCATTTTTCTTAAAAGACTATTTTTCGTCCAGCGTTTTTTGCATTTCCGTGTTTCCCACCGGGGCGGCTGACCATATTGTGTCATAACATGTTATATGGACAAGTTGTTTCTATATTGTGGTGGTGCCAAAGCTGTTCCTTTTCGCATTCCGTTTGTGCCTGCGTTGCGTACCATTTAGGAGCTCGCACACGCTTTAATTCGCTAATAACTTCGTTATTACTCAAGATCATGAAAAATGTTCGCTAGAAAAGTTGTTCAGCTCATCGAGATCTACATGAACATATAGAACACGAGTTACAAATATTGATTTTGTGATTTTTTTTTGCTCGAAAACGGGTAAAAACACGTTTTCTCACCATTTTACACCCGTCCAAGTCTATTCCAGTATATTTCGAGCATAAAATTTTTTTCGACTTTTTGACCATGATATCCTTACCTTCGTAGAGTCGCCGCACAAAATGTCAGGACCAGCCGATTTCAAGTATAGAAATGAAAGAGCGGTTCAATTGAAGTTTACTTTTTTTTATATTCCGACCCATTTTTGTTTACGACCCTCGTGTTACGGGTCAACGAACACAAGTGGTTTTGCGAAAAACCCTTGATTTTTAGGGAACTTTGTCGATTTTGACCACCAGTGCGGGCTTGAAAGTCTGGTTGCCAATTTTTCTAATATCACCAGATGTGAGATGATTCACATGCGCAAATAAAACGCACCATTATTGGGGGTACAAAATTTACTAGCGTCAAAAAGGTGAGAATAAATTTTTTTCTCGGCGAAAAAATGCCTGCTACTCAAAGGAGGTTCATGATCTAGGCATATCTATATTTTTATCTTGTAGCCCGTTCAAAACTACACTAGATTTATATTGTTTGCATTTTCGGGCAGCCTTCTAACGTAGGCTAGAAAATATTCCGAAAGGCCGATATTTTCTAAAAGTCCAAAATTTCGATGATTAGTTTACCCGAGACTAGATGACTTTTCACCAATTTCAATACTGCATTTTTTTACTCATACCAGGGCCATAAAAATCCACGTACAAGACCCGGCCTGCAGGCAGTTTGGGCTGGCTGTGCCAGGGGGTGGTCGAGCGAGAGCCAGATCCCGTGGTAAGTGTATTCTGCAAGATTAATTAGTAGAGTCCAACAGGGCTCGACTCTAGCGAGCATGCCCGACATATCTGCAACAACCGAGCCCGAATCGTTTTTGAGCTCTCCACGATACGTGAAGACAGTGGTCAAGGTATGAAGGTTTAGGAACATCTTAGAAAACCTATCTCACTGTTATGGCCACCATAACACAAACAACGTCGTTATCAGGAGGAAGACATCCTGTTCACGGATGTAGATGACTGCGATAGGCTGGCCATGTGTAATCGAATCGGATTGACATCCCGGTAGACTACAAACTGAACTTAGCCATTTGAAAATCCCGCTTGCAGCGGCCAAAAATTCTTCTCAAAGGAAGTCCAGCAAATCGGATGGACGACCGGTCCAGAAGAATGCTATGACGTGAAGGTTTTCACCCACTAAACTCAGAGGAGAACGTTAATGGGCAGGGCGATGGAAATTGCTTGTACCGTGCGCTGTCACTTATTCTGACCGATGGAGATGAAGAACAGTGGTATACACTGAAATAACAATTTTGTAGAACCTCTTGCCGATGGCAAGGGACTTTCCAGGTCGTACGCTTCATGAAGAGCTACAAAGACCAATTTGCCCACATCATCACAAAGGGACAGAAAATCATAGACTACATCACGTGCGTCAATGAAATTGAAATGCTTATAAAAGCATCTCTACAGAGCCATGGAGAGAAAGGGCGTATTCGGAACGGAAGTGGAGATTTTCGCACTTGCGACTCTCCTCAATTGCAACGTATTCTCGTGGGAGACGGCGAATTCACGATGGCAGCGCCACTCTCCCCGGTTCAAATGGAGCACCTCTCACGGATACAGTACCTCCCTTTCTTATCGTTACAATAACTGAACCAGGCGAGACTCTCCCCATCGATACTCCATGCGACGGCCCATCTCTCTTCTTGTTCAACGAGTCCCGGATCCACTTCATGGCAGTGCGCACTATCGCAACACAGGACCAGAAGCATAGTACGAGCGCACACCACAATACTATAAAGGTGAGTCCCCCCCCCTCCTCCTCCCACCACCGGCCTTATTCGACATCAGAGAAAGTCCGATGCGGATCTTGACCATAATTACTCGCTAATTGCCGAGCCGGGGATACAGATTGGCCTACGCGCAGGTAGCTAAAGATACATTAAACTCCAAACATCGAAAAACGGCAGAGCTGCTCAAGAAGGCTACTCGCCGATGTGGAGCCTGCCCACAACGGATTACAGCTCAGGATTCAGCTATTCAACAGATCATCGCTGTTCAGAATCCAGCTCTTCCCGGCATGCACGCCAGGTCGCAATATTCCATACTAAGGTGAACTAACTCATTAATGCAGATACTACCACCTCCCATGCCTCATTTCTATTCGCCCGACCCTTTCCATCCGAGAGGTAAAGATCCGCCGCGAAACTGTGGATCGGATGGAAGATGAACAAGAAGAATACATACGCAAAGTATTCTCAGAATAAGTGCTCAAAAGCACTACACTTTTTCTATTCGTTCACTTTTCCTCCACTTCAAGTAGTAATATTGACTCCAGTTCTATTACTCCTGTTGTCTTCCTGTTCTATTAGTCCAGTTCGGTTGAAAATTAGTTATCATAACCATCAAGTCTTACCAGTTGTCTTGGATGTCGTCTGCAACAATTCAAGAAAGCTATAGTACAGCTACCAGATCCCTACAGTCCAGCCTACATCCGTTACATATAGAATAATCTCTTACATGGAAGTACCATGATGAAACATAAGCAGTGTCCAAGTGACGGATCCTCCGATTGCTGGGTGCTGAGAAGAAACCATTCGTTACATCCATTGGTGAAAGGATTAAATTCGCATTAAAAATATACAATTTGAATTATAATTAGAACTACCTGCAATGGCTTCGGACCGAGTCCCCGCATCGAGTGGTGGCCTGGAAAAATTAGCTCAAATATTCCATTGATGGCCTGCCGGCAACAAATCATTCGAGACATATAAAACATCTGCTTGAAGCGTATTTATCACAACTAAAACGAAACGAAGTATATCACAAGGCAAGGGGATGGGAGGGAAGAGGGCGAGGGCAGGAGGAGATGGGCTGAAGGGAGTGGATAGGGGAGGGGGAGGGTGGGGCTCACACTGGCGGCCACCACTCGTAACTCGTCGTTCTTCTTCCCTTTCTCCACTCGAATGGGGGAGGACCGGCTTGTTCCTTCGGCAGAGGCCTCAACTTGGCAGCCTTCAATAGTTGTTTGGAGTCTACGATGGAGAGGAGTACCTTGGCGGCCTTGATGAGTTCTCCTCGGTCATTCCCACATCGAAGGATTCGCGGAGCGTCAGCAGAGTTGTGTGCACTCCATCGTCCAGCTCCAGCGTTTCAGCGATTCTGAATCCAACATGAGTTTCGAATCATTCGAAATATATTTATGTAACGGTGTTTATTTTATTTCCATTCTTTATCCAAGAAAGGAACGTGCACTTGATCATGACATGTGATGCGTTCTGTAAGGAGAGACTTATAAGCTAAAACGGCTTAAGGTGATCTGCAGTAAAATTAGAAGGAATGTGATACAGAATGATGTAGCTCTTCTCGAGGAAGGTCTTGGCGTTGACATCGTTCTTGCCAAGCGCTGTCGCTTTCCATGCGAAATATGCGCCAGACGGGTCGCACTACCATGTGTCATAAAAATCGTAAATGGATCAATCCAGACCTGGAAAAGAAGCGTCTTTCCGGGCTCGGCATCCTATTCCGCGATCAGAAGCGAAACTCCGAATGGCCGCCCTCCTCTAAAAGCAAAAACAAATAATTTCACGGAAATACGCAACGAAGAAATAATAATCTGACCCAGACTGCGTGTACTCCTGCATGACAGCGGCGAGTCGCGTCACGAGCTGCGTTGTCGAAATTTCCTCTCCGTACATGTCTTCGTACTGAAACGTGATGACAATTTGCAGCTTAGTTAACAATAGTAGACTGTGGAAGAAAAAGGCGATTCGGGCAACTATTTAATTAGACTCCGAGGATTCGAGCGTATTGTTTACCCGGAAGCAGAAACTGGGAGTATAGTTAACTCTCACTTATTTTTGCACTTGTAGCAAGTGTTCCTGTACTGATATCTAAAGATGCGTGCTGGTGGACAAAAGTTGCGAATTAATATAAATATTAAAAATCGACCTATTCAATGACTCACAGAGATGGCGATCTTCCGAGTACGCTTGACGAGGAGCCGAGCGTCCGGACCCATTCCACTGTAGAATTCCGATTTTCCAATGTTAAAGTTCATCGCCTGTGAAATTAGAAAATACCTGTACACGCATCCGATGTGTTTACTGATCTTCTCAATCTTGGCCTGGTCCTCGTAAAGAGGAGAGGAGGGTTTTTCCGTTGCCAGAACCACACCATCCGAAGCCTGAAGATGCGATTTTAAACGAAGTCAGTTACATACTTATTAATTTTCACAAGCAAGATCGATACCATTTTCTCGCTCACCTTGAGTCCGACGGAGGGCTGACCGTTCTTCACTGCATTCAGAGCGTACTCAATTTGCATCAACTTGCCGGAAGGGCTGCAATATGTTGCTCATATACCTGTTAGACAAATTTATCGTAATAAAAAAGGAACAAAATTAACGCACTTGAGAGTCGTCAGTGAAAAGCCGTAGTGATCTCCCATGTCACCTGAAAGAATGGTTTCGTTCAGAGAAGATATACAAATGGGACAAATACTCACAACCCTATGAACCGGTGCGACAACACGGCAGAAAATAAATGGATCATATTGCAAGGTTTCGCATTATTCAGTGAAGGCCTAAGGGAATCTTATTGCATCAAAATGTTTACTCTAAAAAAATATACTCTCGAAAAATCCTGGTGCATTCGTTGTAGACATGCCTATATTTGAAGACGAAATGTATTGAACGCTATGCAGCCATGCAAACCTTAACGGCGAGGGAGAGCTCGTTTTCCCCAAGTGGCATTGAGTTATGTCGCGAGTCCCTCAGCTTCTTTTCTTGCTCTTCAACCTCGCTCTCCACTCGCTTTTGCTCGTTCCATCCTGGAAAATCAATAAAACATATTGCCATGTTTCACATTATTCAGCTAGAAATATCTCACTGGAAATTGATGACATCGGCATCGGCCAGGTCAGGATCTAGTCGAGTCGTTGCAGCTTCCAGCTCCGCAGCTTCCACTTCTTGCTTTAGAAGATTCTGTTCATCTACACAATCGCATTAAACATGGAACAACGTTATTTTAGAATATTGGGGCACATGAAAGAAAACGTACCAGCAACGCAGTTGGCAGATGCTGCTTGCAACTCCTTTTCAGCTTGTTGGCACTCGGTCTCTTTCGATTTGTTTCCTGCAACATAAATTGCATGAAAATATAAAATTGTATGATCCGGGAAGAATGTCAAATTCAGAACCGTTCTGCAGCAATGCATTACAGCGAAGCAGCTCCGAAAGCATGCGATTGTCAGATCTTCTCTGAAATTGTATTTTTTCTTCAAAAATAAGGTAATTCGAGATACAAACGATGCGAGATCACTGTAGAGAACAAAGCGCATCGATGAAGCATCGACTCAATTTGTCGTCGTCAATTTCGAGGAATTAGTCTAGAGATGAGTATTATAAGCAATTAGGATCCTACAGGATAATATATAGACGCGCAGAACAAGTATATTGACTAACTTACTAACTTCTACAGAGCCAAAAAGTATGTTTGAACTCGCGCACTTGCTTCGAAGCTTCGTTTCCCGCGCAACGGAGCATTCCGGGCCTTAGCGCCGTAGAATAGAAAGTAGGAAATTGAAATTCAGAATATCGGGTGTGCGGGTGCGCATTCCAAAAAATTCGGGTGCGCGGGCGCGCAGGTGAGCGTGCGCATTCCAGTTTGCCAAGATTTCGAAATCAGCATGCAGCAGCAAAACGTGGTGCGAAAGCGTCTGTCCTTTCCCAAAAACAGTAATCTATTGAACGGACCTCTCTTAATTTTCTTAATCTATTTCACGGTTTCAAAGTGGCCGCCAGACCTTCTTTAAACTGAACATACGATATATCAGTGGCAGATATTTTGTATGTATATTGTGTGAAAGATATTCTCCATTCCCCCATTTTATCATGTTGGAAGACTGGGGACGGTGGAAAGGAGGGTGGCGTGGGGACAGCTCAGAGTGACGACTCTCTCGCCTCGTACGGAACCTACTCCTTCGCCTCGAACGGAACCTCAATGTTCCCAGCAGGTACAATTCCCTGGAAAGGATGTCATTGTGACTGGATTTAAGGTATGGCTACGGTATTCCGCTCAGGGCCCAAGCTACCGTAACCTCCTTCGATAAATACCGTACCTCCCACTCCTTATTGGCATCAGTTGATCCCTCAGGTGCCAGTGCGAACTCGATGAAGATAGTGTCCTTCATGGGCGGTCCGATGAATCTCTTGATTTTCAGGGTCTTGTTGGCGAGTGGGCTGAGAAATCCAACACACGGCTTGAACTTGTAGCTGGTTTTGTCTGCAGCAGCGATCTGGAAAAAGGAAGTGGGTTCGGTAGGACAGGTAGATGGTACGGTGGGTCAGAGTGAGAACGGTAGGTCAGAGAACGATAAAATAAGAAAAAGGGAAATTAATGTAGAGAAGGGAAGATTACGGTAGGCCAAAATACAGTACCCTGAACATCACACGTTCGGTTCCACAGTTGGTAATCATGTGCTTAGATGTACCGCCAGCGGCTGGTACGGTAGCGGTCGGGGGCTCTGCCAGAATGCGCTGCTGGATCGGTCCGAGTCCACGCGCCCTTGGCCTCGAAGAGGGCACACAGGCAACACATAGCGGCCAAGAAACAAAAGGAAGCCGCCCAGTGCAGCGCTTGTCTATTGATCTGAGAAATTGAATCGTCGCGGGGTTGGTGGCGACGATTTAACCGTAGCCGGGGAAGCATCGCTCGCGCAGAACACCAGCAGAACGAGCCTTCCAACCAACGTCCACAGCTTGCGAAGGCACTCACTGAAATTCCATACCGTCTGTCAACAAGGGTCGTCAGGGGAAGGTGCTAAGGGGTCAGGATGGAGAGCAGGTCAGAAATGATAGGGAAGTAAGATAAAAGAAAACTCACCACATCGCGACCGAGAGACAAGACGACTGAATGAAATATAGTTGTCTGGCTCGGCTTTTATACTCCACACTGTATGCAAAATCGGTATTTCAGACGTTTTCGAATCAATAAGTGAAAATTTCTTGATTTGGTACCTATTCGTCCATGGAAATGTGAATGCAAAAATGAGTTTTCTTACATTTTACATTTTCGTCGATGATTCAGTTGATTTGGCGGATAAAACTTTATCACTGATTCACAAAATACAATAAAATTAAAACCTGATTCAAATTCAGCCGAGATACGTCGATAAAGCGATGCTCATAAAATATAACACGGAATGTCGATAAAGCTCGAAGATCAAAAATGCATGAGTCAGATAGAGTGAGATCTTTCGATTACCGTAAGCCCTTCCGGGTATGACTACCGTAATCTTAAGCGACGGCGAGTCTGAACTGTTCAACGAGAGCGAAGGACACGTTGAGGAGTTGGATCTGCTCGTCGCCCCCGTCCTGTAGCCGGTACTCCGAGCGCTGCAAAATGGCATTTTAGCCCCGGGCAACTAAATTCCATGGTGTAGTAAATCTCGCCCGCCTGTAAAGTGCACTTCGCGCACGCAAGAGTGCACTTTACAGGCAGGCGAGATTTACTATTATCCACCATCAAAACAATCGATACTGTACGATATAGTAACGAACAGGATTCTCCTGCTTCCGCTATTTTCTTTTGGGAAAAGCTCATTAATAATGTGGCTAAACTAGCCCTAGCTTCATAAACGCCCGGTACCCCCTTCACCGCTTCTCCTCGTGGGAGCTGTGTGTTCAACTGCACTCTCTTCACTCCCCATGCTCTCTCACTCACCGCCAGTTTCTCGAAGAGTTCCGCCTTCTGAATCTCTGCGAGGGAGTCATCCTCGAGAAGCGCCTCGTAGACCTGCATGAACAGCTGTCCGACGCTGTGGCCCGAACGACGCAGCACCTGGAAATACGGTATATGAAAAATCAATAATCGTTCCGATGTCCACATTTCAGTACATACATATACCCCTTATGGGATACCGTACCCCCACGCCCGAATCGCAAAATGATTCTACCTCGATAGCCCGCAGGAGGACATCGTCGTCGAGGGTGCGCACGGCCGTGAGGTATCCTTCGACCTGGGAGATAATAAATTTTGAGGGGGAATGTTTCAATGGTCGACGAACATAAAGAAATGACGGAGTCGTTCAATATCTGTCGAATCGCCGATAAAATAAAATAATTCTAACCTCCCGATCCGGGATCCTGCCTCCCATATCAGCGACATCGTCCATTGTCAGCTTGCGCGACGCAGCGGACATGGCCTGAATGAATTATCGTAGCCAGTGCTCAATCCTACCGTACCCAAACAGTCGCTCCGCCCAATCCCACCGTACCTGGAGGGTGGTAATGCTCTTGCGGAGGTCACCTTCCGACAGCGTCACGAGCTGGGCGAGGGTCTCATCCTCGGCCTCCACGCCTTCCTCCCCGCAGATCAGGCGGAGGCGCTCGACCTGGAGGGGATAAAATCGATTATCAAGGACAAAAATCAATAATCAAAGATCAATGGATCAATCGCAAATTGTCCGAAGATCCTGTGCCAAGATAAGCGCAGTAACGAAATGCGAGTTCACAATGAACAACGTTGTGCCCAAAATCATGGTTGTTCTTCCAGACGACAATGGGGTATGCTCTCCCGCATCGTATTTCCGTCGATTCGATTCTACTCACCTGGCACTCGGTGGGGAGGGGCTTGAATCGGAACTTGGCACAACGCGAAGTCAGCGGATCGATGATGCGCGAGATGTAGTTGCAGATGAGGAAGAAGCTGCAGAAATCAAATAAATATTGATTTTTATTTTAAAAAAGCGACGGAATTGTCCCTATTTTACGTCATGCTTCACATCGCGTAGAAAATTATATCCATTTCAGATTGATCATTGTGAGGTCGATTGTAGAAAAAAAACATCAATTACCAACTTGCGTGTATACAAACCGATTTTTAAAATTTGTAAAGATATTATTTATAATTAAAATAATACCGCGTATTCTTGCTGTACTTCTCGATGGTGCGTCGAAGGGCGGCCTGGGCGGCGCTCGTCATGGCGTCCGCCTCGTCCAGGATGATCACCTCAAGAGGTCAAAGACCAGTCGAAATCATACCACGCAGTAAAATCGTCGGCTCTAGAATTGTCTGAACCGGGATTTACATTTGAATACCAGCAAAACTCGCATCGTGAACCATGGTCACGGTCAATCAGTAGACCACTCCGCGAGATTTCCGGTGCACACTGCCTAACCGCGATCACAAAAAATCACGGTTTTCCGAGCTAATTGCAGTAGACAGCACTACTCGGTCTAAACGAGAGGACGAAGCTCCGCCACGAGTGGAACGATTTAATAAATAATAACCTTGAGTCCGGCAGCGTATCCGCCAACTGTTGATCCTCCCACGGCGCGCATCGCAAAGTCCTTGATCTGCAGGGAGGCGGATATTCTGTTATTGATTTATTTTAATCCCGAAGAGACATTCACATTGCTGTTCTGCCAATATCACCCACTATTTACACGGACTGAAACATACCAGAATTTCCTTCGAATAAATTCCGCGGATCAGAATTAAATTCCTACACCTTCTTTCCATGATTTCAGTTCGTGCTAAATGCCGGAAAGACAATTCCGATGAGATAAGCGCAGTAGCGAAGAGCAATACTGTTTATCCGATAGGACCAGCCTAGCCCCTCTTCCCCCACCTCAAGGTGGGGAGAAGGCCCCTTATACATAGGCAGGAAAAATTACCCGGGTGCGGACGATGGCAATTCCGCGCTCATCCGATGCATTCATCTCGAGGACGCGGTCGCGATACGCCTCCGTCGTCTTGAAGAGCTGCCTGCATTACGAGGAGATTTAAAACGTGAAACTCGCGCACTTTCATGGGGAACCGTAAATTAGGTCATGGTTACAATCCCAAGAAGTGGATCGATTACCTGCAGAGAGCAACGGCTGCCGACGTCTTTCCCGTACCCGGCGGCCCGTAGAAGAGCATGTTCGGCAGCTGAAGGGAAAGCATTTTGATCCCATAATGAATCGATTTTCCCATCAAGCATCTCGAGAGTTCATGTATCGCTGTAAGCCAAAACGATACACACCGAGCATGTGATTTTTCAAAATCAAAAACCTTAACGCCCATCCTATTCTTTGGAAAGTCGATTTCATGTCAACAAAAATCGATTTTGAAACACCTATTATTTTTGTATTGTCTAGTCCAAGATGTTTTATTGTTATTTTTAAAGATTTGTTTTATTCGATCCTCACTTTCTGCTGCCAACATGCCGGTATGTATTTCAAATCTGAGATTATCGTGAGAAAATACTTCTAGGAATACAAGGACAACGTCGAAAAGGTCGTCGACCAGAAGCCAGTGAGTTCTCGTAAGAAGCGCAAGAAGGAGGGCCAGAGCAACAGGACGCTGGTATGTCTATCATGACAACTTCGTTCCACTGGATCAGTGAATAAATACTTCCTATTTCATCCTATCCAGAAACCGAGGGTGCCGCCAAAAATGGGGAAAATGGTACCGCCAACTCGGTAACACTGGTAAAGAAACGGTTTTTGAGAAAGTAGGTCACCGCCCTGCTCAACCGGATTACGGTAGTCGCTGGGGGAGGGTGCCGCCATTTTTTTCTTACCAGGATGGCATTTATTCACTGAACTGGATACCGTCCTTTAGAAAGATGCGGACAAGACGTCTAAACATTCCACCTCTAAGAAGTCATCGGATTCATCAACGAGTAAAGGGAGTGATGAACACAAGGAAAAAGATGCCTCTAAGAGCCCGGACAAGCCCAAGGCCGTAGAAGCCCAGAAAGATGCACCACCGAAGCAAGTCGAAAATTCGAAGGAGGAAGACAATGGTATTCTTGGGAATTGTTTTTTTCAATCAGAAGCTTTCAAAACTCACTGATCAATTAGTCGCTTTCCCCCCGAAATATACCTGGTGTTATTTCACATGCAATTAAAAATATGAATTCTAGCCGCGGCAAAGAAGAAGAAGCGCTGCCGCATCAGTTGAAGTCTTTCAAGCCCTATCTTCAATCGCCCCCATCTCCTCCTCCATCCCGTTCAGATCGGCCCCAGATCTGCTCATCCACTTCTTCCCCTCCCACCATGTACACACCACCCTGCCCTCCATGTCTGACAATGTTTCGTGTTCAATCCGACTGTCCATGTGTTATTGATTCGATATTTACTTCAACTACCATTGAAACATCTCATCCAACTTCGAAACTCTCTAAAAATAATAAGATGAAACTTACATCAGCTCCGGCGATAACCTTCTCCAGCACCGAGACGACCTCACCCTAAAGAATAGCTCAATTTTCTCTTGAAATCGGAAAATCGTGGAATCATGATTTCACCCGGGCTTTTTGTATTGAACGAAAAAATCACGAAAATCATGCCTGGAACACGAGCTGGTCCACGCGCTTCGGGCGGTACTTCTCGACCCACGGCTGACGAGCCTCCTGTAATTAAATATTTATTTTATGATTTTAATTGTCTTGTAATGCAATATTACATTCGACCTACCTAGGCCCTAAACGATTATCGTCATCTTTTTCGTGAAATATGCGCAAAATGGGTTAGAAAATATGTATTGATGTTGACGCACTTTGTGAGTACGGAGCTCTAAAGAAGTGCCCTATTATCGCCGGTCTGCTCACCTTGGTAGTCGTATCCTCCTCGACGCGGACCGCTTTCGGTGCGCGCTTGGCGAATAAGCTGTTCATTACTGGAGGCTGTAATCGTGCACCCCATTTATTCCCACTTTCATAAATCTCAGTATCTACATTCGTTGTGCAAACGACATCATCGATCACGACGCGGAATGCACTGTGCGAGGTGAACTCCTTTATCCTAGCACATGAAATTATCGAACATTCTGGACATAAATAATCAGGAAAATGGAAGATCACAACAGAACAAACGAAGCGCGTCTCGCGGAGAACATAGATACACAAAATCGAAACATTCAGGCTCCCGAGCGGAATGACTACAGTATCCCCCCACTAGATGAGACCCTCCATTTCCTTCATGAAGTCGGCGTAGGCATCCTCGGTCGTCTTGGCGCTTTGTTTCGTCGCCGACATACTCGCAACGCCCAGCGCGTTTGTCCTGCAAGAAAAAAAACAATTTTCAGGGATTCGAACGGGAATTCTATGTTTCTCGCCTTGACGTATTAGAATGGGATAAATACTTCGCCGTTCGCTCAGGAAATTTTTATGTTTCGCACTCGTCATATATGCGCAATGTCAATTATGAGTTCCTGATCGGCCAGGACCTTCTATGTTTCACGCTGATCATATTCATCGATCCCGAGATGAGATGAGGTAATAGACGCGAATTTCATGTTAGCAACCTTCACAAAAAGATAACGAATGGTTTTGTTTCCATGTGTCCTATCGCATCTCCTTCGATGACAATAAAAATAAAATATAATATGTATCAAACCCAACCTCGCTACCGGCTTCTTCTTCTCCTCCCTCCGCACCCGCAGATGAGTCGGAACGAATCGGGCCGATTCGCCCGTGAGATCGCGCAGCTCCGCCTTCGCACTGATCACTGCGGTATCGTCCTGAAAAATTACAAGATTGGATTACGGTACATGCAATCGCAAACTGACCCCGGCGGCCTTGCTCTTGTTGACTTGCGGCGCTGCCGAGATGACGGAGGCGTCGGTGGTCAGACCAGTGATGGGGCGCGGGAGGGGTGCTCCTGTGAGAAGGGCGCGCGTCAATCACCCCTTGACTCGATTTATTCTCACCTGGTGGAGGAGGCGGCATGCGTAGAGGCATCCGCGGAGGTGGTGGCAGGAGGGAGGGGTGCATGGGCGGGGCGGCAGAGAGGTTGATGAGTGGGTATGAGGGAACGGGGAGAGAGGGGAGTCCTCCTCCTCCTCCTCGTGGTGGTCCCCCACCGCCTCCCATGCTCTCCATGAGCTCCGCGGGGACTGAAAGGGGAATACTTTATGTGCGTCATGGAGGAAGCACTGGAAGTACGCCAAGAACGCTGCTGACTCACTCGTCACCGGCTCGAAGTCGTCCTCGTTGTGCAGCGGGGCATCATCATCGTCGCCGTAGTAGTCATCTAGAAGAATACGGAAATAAATTATGTGAATTCGGTTTATTTCAGAAAGTCGGTACATTTTTTACGGAACATTGTCTACCGGATTTGTTTGCATGTTACATTCAAAAGTACTAACACTTTTCGATCAGACTTTGCGAATCTTCCACAGCAAGTTCATAACTTTCCCTGGTCTTCTCGTTTACCTTTACTATACTTTTATACTTATTTATCTAATTATTGAATCTTACCATCGGAATCGGAGAAATCGGGCGGAATGCCGAGTGGCGGACCAGGAGGCTGCGTCGGTTTCTGCAAGTAACTTTTGCTCCCGATTTCGGACCATACACCCCATCTGCGCCATGGCACGCGATTTGCGCCAGGACACAACTGGCGCACATCATTCCCTCCCTTCCACCGTACCAGTGGTCTCTCTCCGAAACGGACGCGCTTCTTCTGGGGCGGGGCAATGACCATCGTTCCGCCGCTGCCGCCCATGGCGTAGGATGGAAGGAAGGGCGTCATCGCGGCGCCCGCACTGAAAAACAGAATCTTATGTTTTTTTTAAATTTATTGATTGCTAAATTGATTGCTAAAATTATTGATTGCTAAAGTTTTTGAGAACTTCTCTACCAGAGAAGCCCCTTTTCTTTTTTGGAGCATTCTCCAGTCACTAGGTTTAGAGTACGTTTCACAATTCGTAAGTAATTTCTGACAATGAGCGATAAATGATTGCCAATGTAGTTGAACGTCCCCATTCAATAAATTATCCTTACGTCTGCATGCCCTCCGGCATCGGGATATCCGACATGTCGCCCGTCATGGAGAACTTGATGGCGGCTGAAATACAATATTTTATACCGAATCGTCGTTTTTTAAATTTTTTATTGATAGAAAATAGGAATATTTTTTCTCTCATTTCGGATACGTTTCAGTGCTTCACAATTAGCTGAATGGGAACGCCGCATTGATATATGCTTGCCTATCAAGCTAAACAAATCATTAAAGAATACACCAATAAGGCGCCAGAGACCCCCTGGCTCGTTTAATATGCCTACATACCCATCTGCTGCATCTTCCTCCTCTTCTCGGCTTCGTAACCGGCCATCTTCAAGTCGATCTCCTTCACCTTGTCGACATTACTCTCCTTCTGGTAGAAATCACGCGTCTCCCTGGAAATGAGCATTTACTTTTATACAATTACTGAAACGGACAAAAATTACAGAAACGAACTTGAATTGCTTGCGCAGCTTCTCTCGCTTGTCCTGTAGACTGATGCGAAGGGGAATGTCGGATTCCAACTCTGGAAAGAAAACTTCCAGGATGTATCATAAATGAAGCAGTTGGCAAATAAATATGCAACCTTTGGAAATTCTGTTATCACACGAAATTTTCACCGTTTCTCACTAGTGTTGCACAGTTTCTCATTAATGTTGAGGTTAGTCCGAGAAAAAAACCTGAATCGTCGATGACACGCAGCTGGTTGAGAATTTCGTCGGCATCGCGATTCTTCATGATCGCCGTCCGGATCATGGACCTGAAATTTCATGAGCATTTATGTACTTTTAATAAATTCGAAATGATTCCAGTTGCTGTTTTCATATAAAGGATTCAATGCAATACTTCCACACCTCTGCTTTTTGTTTCTCTTCAATTCCTTGTTGCGATCCAGCTTGCGCTGCTGGTCGGCGGGGTTCATGTACTTGCCCGACTTCGTCGTCGCATTTGGTCGCCGTCCCATGGTTGCAGATTGTGGATTCGGGTGGCGTCGTGCCTGAACAAAGTAGCCTAGTAAGATAGACCTTTAAAAAGGGGAATGTCACAACGCACGATCGCTTTCCACGGCGGCAAACAATCGCATGCACCAAGATAGCAAGGATAAATTAAGCACGTCTCTATGGAGCGAACGAAGCTATGAGCTTTTTTGAATTGCGCAAATGGCAACGCCGGAGCGCTAGAAACGTCAAATAACGATGCTAAATGAAGTAGTCAGCGCTGCAAGATCGCGAGGCGAAAATCCGGAATTTATGAGTCCGCTTTATACGACGTACGCTAAACAGCGAAATTTTCTGGCACGAATCCAAGAGAAACGGGAATGTTTCTCTTCCATTTCCTGCAAATTAGCGTCGCATTAGGTATTTCCACTGTTCGTCTGCACACGTGCACAAAACTTGGTAGCAGCGGATCTGGGAAAACATTTATTCTTTGGTGAACTTCATAAAACTCCCGATCAAAAAATGCGAAGTATCTTCAAAGATTGGAAAATAAATTACTTATTGCAACGCATAAATAAATCATCATTCTGGTACACGAAAACAAACGAAAAATTAGCCGCATGAGACAAATATGGTAGTAGATTGTATAATTATGAAGCCGTCATCACATAACTTGAAGGGAAAGGAACAACCATAATGCCATTGAACAACGACCAGGGAAACGGAAAAGGGTGAATGTCAAATGTGGCATTAAAGATGAAAAATTACGTGTGAAACTCGCGAATTTTCAGCCGACTAAAATATTTTAGTCGCCAGCGAAAAATGCAAGAGCTCACGTCACTTTTTGTATTTTTAAAACGCCACAATTGTATCATCTCATCTACTCATAGATGGCAATGAGGTACATCATGAAGATGCCGAGGAGAAGGAAGAAGATCTCCTTGGTCGACTGCCACATCGACGACGACGAGTCGAGGAGCTCCGGGATGACGGAGACGGCGGCGATGTAGATGAAGCCTCCTGAAATCCGTTGCATAAATACGAGTAATGAACAGTAATCACTATTGATTTACTAGTGTGTTTACATGCCTAGGACTGGATGCTTTTTCGACCTAAATCGCTGCAACTTCGGCACCACTAAAATTCTATGGTATTCATAATCATTAGTAAACGTCGCCCTCGACCCAACGCACCCGCAGTGAAGGGGAGCACCCAGCTGGAGGCGGCAGCATCGGCCAAGGCCCCTCCGTCCGCACTCCACAGGGACAGCACGCATCCCGCACACGCTCCAACCGCCGTTACCAGCTGCATCATCATCGCCTGCAGAAGGGGGTTTGACCTTGAGAAAGCTTCTCTTTTTGATTGTTGAAACTCTTCATTTCCAGACACTAATCTACTATCAATTGGGAGGAATCAAACAGGATAAATCGACGGTACGTAAATAAATGGAAGATTTTTACTGAAGTGTTTCCAAAAGGAACACTCCCTCTCGATAACGCCACCATTCACCGATGTATATTTATTGAATTCATTTATTGTCCTACGTTAGTAGCAGTGATTGCATTCTCGAAATTAGCACCGTATTTTGTCTGGCTATGAAACATGCATCAATCTGTTTTCCACCATCAATCCCCCTCCTCACAATCAGTCTCCCTCCCCACTTCTTCACCCCCTGTCCTCTTTCCCCCGTCCTCACCCTCTTCCTGCTCATCCCGGACTGGACGAGGATGGCGAAGTCACCGATCTCGTGGGGAACCTCATGCACCAGCACCGTAATCATCGTCACTGAAAATTAGTTTATTATTTTCGATTATTTATTTCTTTGACCCAACAAAGTACAGTATGACACATCGCTCAAAGGGAGGAAATTATCTTTCTGCCCCGCGGGGCTTGGTCACTCTGGCGATGTCGCCTACCGTAACCCTCTTACCAACTCCGACGGTAGTTCCTGCGAGGAAAGAAGCTCCGATGGCGAGGCCGTCCGTGAAGTTGTGGGCAAAGTCCGCGACGAGGTTCAGATACGCTGCCACCTGCAAGAGTCATGAAAGAAAATATGTTATCCAAAACGCTGCCTGGGGAACAAAGGGGAAGTTGTGTTTGCAAGCAAAAGCGAGTCAATCCATCAATTGATGATATGATCCGGAGTCCTAATCGGACAGCGTGAAACATAGAAGACATTAGACAGAGGGGTGTGGTTGAACGAATGTGTAGGGAGAGGAGGCTCCGATGGAGTGCAAATGACGGGTTAAATGCCGGAGAGGAATACGAAATTCCGCTAACATTTCGGCTTTTCAAGAGTCATCAATAAGTTATTTTTTCAAAGGAGTGCATTTTTTTGCCGCTGGGATCGGTGGTGAAATTCGAAAGGATCGGAGTGGAACATGACAAGAGATGAAGGAGTGGAAAAGCACAAAGGTTTGATAAAACGAAAAAAAATCATAGATTACATGCAGATCTCTGTGAACGACAGGCTCTTGCTAAAGAATAGGTTAATTATTCAGAATAAAAATATAAAGCAATAATAAGATGATCAAAAAGAAACCTTGAATCCACTCTGCTTGATTTCCCTCTGCTCCTGCTTCTTGGCCTCCTTCTTGTCCTTCTTCTTCTTGTCATCCTCATCATCCGATTGCTTGGCCTTCGCTGCGCCTCCGTGAGAGTGGCCTGGAATATATGGTTACCATTTTCTTTCACTTACGATCTCACTCCTAACTTTGGAGTCCAAAGCCAGTTGTGTTCAATGCCGTCTACTTCGTTATGTTTCATCGAGTTCGCCAATAGCCCGTATTCGAGATGCGCTGATTCTTGGTCTTCATCAGAGCATAAAAGGGTTGTTACCGTGTACAAATTTGGGCGGTGGGATTTAACATTATTTTCCGCCTTTGGCGTTGGATTATGGCAATATTTTATTTTGGCGGGGGTTTTTCATCGATTTCGCCCATTTTAGGCGGGGGGTTTACCCTCAGCGTCACCTATCTTTTATGCACTGAGTCTTCAAACGTTTCGAAACGCCCCGCATTCAATCCAAAAGTTTTAATAGGCAGAGTTTCGCATCTCGCTGCTACGTTTATCTCCTCGGTCGATAAACACTGTAAATATGTACTCACCATGGGAGTGTCCGTGTCCCGCCTCCTCTCCTCGCAGAATTCGCACCAGCTTCTCCACGATCAGGAACGAGATGATACCTATGTAACCTCAGCCTTAGCGAATACAAAAGTATTTTTGGCGGGAGAATTCAAACGTAAAACTTGGCGTCAAAATATTACCAGCGAGAACCCATCCACCGACGCTCATGTCGTGGCCTCCGTGTCCTCCTTCACCGTGGGAGTGGCCGTGCGAATGCGAATGAGCATGACCGCCGGCCTCACCTGAAAGTACGGTAGCGATGAGTGTGCCGTGCCTCGTAAGACGAAATTTTTAATAATTCTACATGGGCACACTGGGTATGCGCACAGGCGCACTCCATCGATTTCCGCGATTTATGATTGATGTCAATTTTTACAGCCTACACCAACAACTGATCTAAATGCAAACAATTTCCAACTAATTATAATTCAATGAAACATCTAAGTCTCGCTCAACTAAAACGTCTGGTGTAGTAAACTTCCCCTGCCCGTAAAGTGCACTCTTGCGTGCACGAAGTGCATTTTACAGGCAGGGGAAGTTTGCTACGCCAGATTGTTTAGTTGAGCGTGACCTATATTCCTCAATGACGGTTATGGACAGCAGCGGGAGGATAAGTAGAGTGTGAATAAACACTAACCAGAGGTCGTACCAGTTTCAGTCAATGCCCATGGGGAGGGAGTTTAACGCGAAATTGCGTATAATTTTTACGCGCCGAACTGGACACACCCGTCACTACTCCCATCCAATAGTCCTCTCTCCCTTATTCCATTACCAGCGGGGGTGGCGTGGGGGATGAGATGGAGGAAGGCGTCGCCGAGCAGGCCTCCGGCACCGAATGCAAGAAGCACCTTGAGCAGCGGACCGCTCTCTTCCGTGTTGGACTGAAATGCAGGGAGGGTCCAATTAGGTCAGATCACATAAAGGGGTTTGAAATCTTTTTTGAGAGATTTATGTCGGTAAATGTTTCAGGCTAGGTAGTATTAGAATGATTCATACTAAAATGTAATGTGTCGAGGATGGTGACAAGACAAGTATAAAATATGGAACACTTTGACCAGCACTCATTCACGGATAGTTGTAGCTTTTGGTTGGGAAATTCACCGGATCATCGTTAGAAAAGGAATATTCGAAAAAAAATGGATCGCGAAAAGCAAAGAAATACGCATGTCTATTTCCCGTACCTGACAATGTTTCACGGTGCTATCTAAACAAATCCTTGGAATACAAAACCTAATTCTCGGCAGATAGGGCATGATCCAAATCTTTTCACACCGAATGTGCGCAAAGCCGTTGACGCAATTGCAACTCTCTAAAGGATGCCTCACAGTGATGGGGATGAAGAAGAGGATGACGAAGGGAGCGAAGGAGATGAGGAGGGTGGCGCCGATCGCGTGCACCCACAGCCGAGTCCGCGCGTCGTTCATGAACGATAGGGCCCTGAGGAGAATTATGAAATTCGGTTTTTTTTAAAAATTATCAAGCAAAACTATCTATAGTTCCGGTGAACTATATCGATTGGAAAATCGTGTGGCAAACGAAATGCCAAGAGCATCGATGAATTATGTGACGGCAATTTTTGTGATTCCCGTGAAACATATAATGTCCTAGTAGGAAACAGCGCTCTGATTCGGAGCGAAATGTGAAATTTGACTGTTTCTAGTATCTAAAATTATCGTTAGTGCGGTGTTTTGAATGGCAAAGATTTTGAAAAACGCTACAGCAGTAACATCGACGAATTCTGCGATGTCAATATAAGTTCAGCTCGTGAAACATAATAGCCTTGTTTTATCCCGTTGAGCGACGATCTCATCGCAGGAGACGAAGCCTAGCTACTGCGTATATCCCATCCGAAGATAGTTTCTCCATCGCAAACAGTACTCGTCAATCATTCTCACCCAGTGTATCCTGCGCCCTCGGCGTGGAGTGCCTTGGAGGCGGCCTTCTTCTGTTCAGCTGCCTTCTTGGCCGCCGCAGCATGGGGGCACTCTCCTCCCTCGTGCGAGTGGCCGTGATCGCTGTGGCTAAAGAGTATAATTAATTCCGTTAAATATTTACTTCCTACTGCTGCGCTAACTATTGTAACGGTGATCCGCTGAAGATTAGATCAAAGGTGTACAGTAGTTTTTTTTTACTCAGCGGTCAAAGAGCTTAGGAACGAAATGTGTTAGCATTCTAAAAATGCAGATATTCACAGTAGTTTTACTTGTGCTTGCCGTGCTTCCATTTTTTCTTCCACTTTCTTTCTCTCACCCAGCATGCGCCTGCTTCTGGGCCTCGGCCTGCTTCTGTGCAGCTGCTTTCTTGGCCGCAGCAGCATGAGGGCACTCTCCGCCTTCGTGCGAGTGTCCGCGGTCGCCGTGGCTGCAGATTGATTTTTTACAACGATTGAAACGAAATTACTATCTTATCTTTTCAAAAATAAGGCGATTAAAGAGGATCCTCTCGTTAGCAATCACTAATTTGTTTCATGACTATTTCTGCAGTTTCACAACTCCTTTAGCTTTTACCCAAGACTCAATTTCCTCCTCACCCAGCATGAGCTTGCTTCTGGGCCTCGGCCTGCTTCTGAGCAGCTGCCTTCCTTGCCGCAGCAGCGTGAGGGCATTCTCCGCCTTCGTGCGAGTGGCCGTGATCATCGTGGCTGAGAATACAGAATATTTAATGATTTAATCTGTTAAATTCACCTGTGTCCGTGGTCGTGGGCGTGGCCGTGATAGAGCTCTTCCTCCTCCTCCCACGCTTGTTCCTGAAAAGCGCCAACTATAATTAATGTTAATATTTCCTTAAAAATAGGATAAAAATCAATAAATGTTATTCAAAACTACTTTGTTACCTGGGCAGCAGCTTCGTTGGCCTCGCGGCTGTACTTGTGGTGGGCGGGTTCGTGGGAGTGGGCGTGGTGTCCGCCGCCTTCGTGCGAGTGCGTGTGGGCCCATGCCGCTGCTGCGACCAACAGGACGACCGCCGTCCACCGAAGAGCCATGATGATGACTACCCAAGCTGAAGGACTGTTTTATGTATGTCACTTGACTGCTGGCTACACAGGTTAATGCGAAAACGTGCGCGAAAGAGAATAACACGCAATAATAATGATAAGCATTCTGCACAGCATGCAATTTTACAGGTCGAGAGAGAACTGTAGAAAGATCCATTATTGAGCGAGCTCGAATAGCATGGAAGTGGCGCGCTAGGGACACGGGTTCAAGGACACGTGGACGAAGGAGACGAGTCGAGTCTGGTGGGGGAGAGCATTTCACGGAGCCCGAGTGGACACCTCGAGGGTTCGGAGAATAATGCGAGTGGGGGAGTAGAGAACACAGGAGGATAGATGGCACATTCTATGTGTCAAATTTGAAAGTTGGGCTCACAGATCGGCACGAAATCGCGCGCGCAGAAGGGACACGGGTTTAAGGACACGTGGACGAAGGAGATGACCCGAGCCAACTGGGAGGAGCGTGTCACGGAGCCCGAGTGGACACCTGGAGGGTTGAGGGGAACGATGCGGGACGGGGGAGTAGGGGAATGACACAGGAGAATAGAGTAGGACACAGTACTCCGGGATAGACAAACAGCAAAGACATCCAACGCGGCGCCCGATATAATTACGGGCTAGCGGTACAGCGTAGTTACAACGCCTACACCAATCATAGCACATATCACTTCAAAAGAAGAGAATAAATGGGAAAAGAATAAAATTTATATCATGGAAAAAATGATTAGAAAATGAGGCTACAAAATTGGCGAGAGATTGCGTGAACAAAGAGGTCGCAGAGATGCAAAGCGGCATCCGTCAGATAGGATTTTGAAGATCCGGGGAAAAGACATTATCCGATCTCCCATTCAAAGATCTGTCTCAAATCCATTTTGATTCACGAGTTCTCCGGTGTAAAGCTCATTTATTGTTCAAAATTGCATGTTTACAGCTGCAGGCCATGGCGCCGTCTTCTCCGAATTGGCGTCAGGCCCTGGTTCGACAGTTAAGGTGCGTCTCTGAGATCGCAAACTTATTTTTTTAACCTTTCCAAGATTCACCTGATGTTCAGAACCGATGCCGATCTGCGTGGGCCACTCATTGCCGCCGTGACCGCGTCCACCATCGGCGCCATCTCTGCCATCTCCTGGTCCGGTTTGCCGATGTTTATTTACTCCTCCTAAATAAAGAAAGAATATTCTTTATTCTGCGCAGAATCATCTAATTTTCTTTCCGCTTTGCAAACAGGCGACAACGCTAAAAAAAACTTATACATAAATCATTTCTTGTAAGGAAGAGCGAAAATTGCAGGTCGATATTTTCGCGATGCTTCTTTGCCATGGGCGCAATTACTCTGCTGGCGTCCGTGTTCGCAGCACGCAAAGCCAAGGCCAACCCCGTCATGGTCCTCCAGGCCGCTTTCCTCGGATTCGTTCGTTTCCGGAATCTTCTAATGATTTTATAAATTTATTTAAAAATAAATACAACCCTCATCACGATATCGACTTCTCTCTCAATTTTTATTCATTGGAATATTGGCAGGTGTTCGGCGCATCCATCCTCTCCGCCCTGCTCTCCTACTCGTCGACGTCCTCCTTCCTCTTCTCGCTCTACCTCAGCCTCATGGCCATCTTCCACTTCACGGAGTTCCTCTTCACCGCCATCACCAATCGGAGGGGACTGCAGGTCTGCGAAATTTATTCGAGAATTCATTTATTTCCCGAATTAAAAATAATGTTGATTGAATTACTTACTCTCCAGGCGGACTCCTTCCTCCTCAACCACTCTACGGCATATTGGATAGCCGCATGCACTGCATGGGCCGAGTTCTGGATCGAAGCGTATCTCCTGCCAGGCATTAAAGTATGATTTTCATTTTTAGTATGCTATAACATCGGTGGCAGGAGAATCAAATGTCATAGTAACAAAGGTAAATTATACTTTCATGAAACGTATCCTGTTTACAAGAAATATATGACCAATGAATGCGTCAAATCAGAATCGGATGATTCTGATTTGTTCTGGATCGAAGCGTACCTCTTACCTGGCAGCAAAATATGATTCTTATTTTTGAAATTGTCGGAAATCGCCGAAGAATCAAAAGTCATAGTAACACTGTCAATTGAGGGTTCCATGAAACGTATCCCATTTCATGTTTACCAAAAATGAAGCAATACGGGAACTGCTAGAGAGTAGTAGTTCCAGTTCCAGTAGTTCTATATAACTACTATACAATACGAATTGAAAAAATGACAATTAGATGATTCTGATGAATTTTCAGACCCAATACATCGGACTCGTCGGCATGGGAGTGTGCGTGGCGGGCGAAGTCATACGAAAGATGGGAATGCTGCATGCTGGTACGGAATTTTTTTCTACTTTTTGCGAGTATTCCATTGCCTATGTTTCATTGTCCTTCGATTACAGTAAAATTAGAGGAAACGATGATTATTCTGCGTAATCAAGTCCACATATAAGGCTCGCTCAACTAAACAGTGGTGTAGTTAACTTCCCCTGCCTGTAAAGTGCACTCTTTTGCGTGCACGAACATCTTACAGGCAGGGGAAGTTTACTACACCGCACATTTTAGTTGGGCACGTCTTATAATCCTTGTATTTCAGGAAACGGCTTCACCCACCGCATGGCGACATCGAAAAAGCCCGACCACCGCCTCTGCACCACCGGTAAGTTCGTTTTCAGAAGATGCGCTTCGTATGTGGACAAGGTGAAATCCACGCCAACCTTACAAATCTACAAAATTTGCGGCAGAATCGCGAACAGCCCTGTTTCGGATATTTTTCGTTGTGAGATTCACCAAGAATCCAGGGGAATGCTGCTTCAAAAAGTTCGAAACCCGTGAGCTACAAATATTTTGCGAATTGCTCCTTTCAGGCATCTACGCATGGATCCGTCATCCGGGCTACGCGGGATGGTTGATGTGGAGTGTGGGGACGCAGATCGTCCTATGCAACCCCCTCTGCACCGTCGCCTACGCCATTGTATCGTGGAGGTAAGGAGGGAGCAGGGTGATGATCAGGGCCACAGAAAATATAGTGGCTAGGCCTGGTTAATGAATTTTTATAATCATATGACTTTTTTTTAAAAAAAATGCTCTGGAAGGATTGAACTCCATCGGCAATGGGTGGTTTTTTTCAACTCCGTTTCACCCTCATCATAAAACACCAGTTTTATGCTGGAATCTAATCGTGGTAGCTATCCTATTGGAAGAACTCTATTCTATTTACCAACGTTATTCGAGTCACCAGGCGGACACCACCGCCTCTGGCGGTGGTGT